>WEZZ01020731.1:189580-204939 GCA_013400585.1 Chloropsis cyanopogon
TTTTTTTTTTTTTTTTTTTTTGACCCAGAGACTCTAAAATACTTTTTAAATAGGATCGTGCTGGTGCCACTGGAACTTTCCTAGCCAGCCTGCTTTTTCCCATCCAAAATGCAAGCAAGGCTGAAAATGGAGAGCTGTTAAAAGCCCTGTTCCCAATCCAGGTGGAGAGTGGAGTGTCAGCTGCTGGAGAGGAAGGACATTTGAGGTAAGGGGTGCTTGCCTTGTCCTTTAGAACAAACAAGGTTTAAAAGCAAGACCCCTGTGCAAAGAGCTGCTCAGGGAATCATTTCTGAGGCCAATTGTGCGTGTACAATAAGGTTAAACCTGTGCACAGCTCTGGCTCTGGGTGCCAGCTCTCTTCCAAGAGCAGAGGTGTTCCTGGAGGAGCAGCACACCCATGGAATAATGAGTGCTCAGCTGCCTTCTTCCTTTTTCCACGTGTGTTTGCTCCAGCCCAAAAGGAGATGAGTGCATGGACCGGTACAAACTGCTCTGGCTTCAGGAAAACACGCAGGAAGGCAAGAAACCAACCTGGCTCAGCAGAAAATCCTGGGGAATTAGAGATTTTCAGCCTGGCAGTGCTGAGGAATGCACAGCAGGTAAAGAGGAGGGAGCAAGGTTTTCCTGGACACATCCCCACCCAAGCTTCCCTTTTGGGAAAGGGAATTAAAGCAACAATTCTAATTCAAAGATATTTTGATTTTTGAAATTACGCTGGTTTCTGCTTCCAGGTTGTGTAAAACTGTTAAAAATCTGTTCTGCAGAATAGGTGGGTTCCTTTCTATTCATTGTGGTAACAGGAGGGAATCTGATGTCCCTATTACCTCAGTTTCCCTCTGCTAACTGTGAAATGTGATTAGAAACTCTGCTAGGTCAGAGAAGTCTTTCTTCCTCAAGTGTGAAAATATCTTCTTATGTAATAGACCATCAGAACCACCAACTTTTCCAAACCATTTTCCTGAAGAAAAATAAATGAAATAAATTTGAAATTATTTAGGAAAATCTTGTGGGAAGCTGCATCTTGTGGTCCACATGTAAAGATCTCAGAGTCTCTTGCAAATCTTTTCCATTTTATGTATTTTTAAGGCACGACTCCTTTTGGTTTATTTTGTTTTTACTGGTACAGTGCCTCCTAAAAGGTTTTATATACATAAAAGAATGGAAATACAGGCAGCAGCTGAAGCCCTTTCCAATGAAAAGCAAGAGGAGGATGATTTACTGAGAGCTGTAATGAGAAATAGACTCTCAGTTTCATAAATTCACCAGTAAGTCCTGGTGCATCTCCCTTAACTGATGTCCTCTCCTGAAGTGCTACACGACTCCGAGTCCATCCACCGGGGAAAACACATGGATTGCACTGGGTTATTTAATAATGCAGGCAGCGAGGAGGGAAAAATCACTGCAGGCAGAGAACTGCTCCCAGCTCGGGCCTGAAATCCCCAAAAATGAATGGCAAAGCCCTGCCCTCCCTGCGATCCAATCGGGAAGATGAGTAGTCCTGCACGGCTCTTCTCATTAGATCCCGAGTAGCACTGAGGAATTATTGATGGAGATATCCATGGATTGCAGGATGAGAGCCTTGGAGGCAGAACTAGAAGGTTCTTTTAACCCAGGAATTGCTGTTGCCTGTTGGAATCTCCAGGAAAATCGAGTGTCTTTGGAGGTGTTTGATTCTGCGCTGCCGATCCGAGGAAATGTGACAGTTTGCCTTGGGAATGCTCTCTGGAATGATTTTTTACATCCTTGAGAAACATTTTGCCTGAAGGTGTGAATTTCAAATTGTGCCCTAAGAATCTCGAGATGTGGTGCTGGGTCTCAGGGAAAAAGGGAAGAAAAGGGAGAGAAACCCAGTAATGTAGATAAATAGAAGAAAATGAGATCTACATGAGAGGTTTGATTAAATTTGGAATCGGCTGCTGGACCAGAAAGATAGAGCTAAGTAAAAGCATGGAGTTAACTAAGGGAAAAATGAGTTTGGAGCAGGAACAGAACTCAAATTCATCTTTGCCAGCGAGGCAGGAAGCTGGAGTGACCTTGAGAGCTGCTGTGAGTGCCGTGCACGTGAGAGCCCTACGGCGGCACGAGAGAACCCTTCACACGGGCTGCTCTGATTTTCATTTTGGTGCATTTAACACAGAGCTGCCACGGACCGTGTGTGGCAATTTGTGTTAAGCCTATAACCCAGCCTGCTGAGAAACCCAGGAACTGGCAGGGAAGCTCAGGCTCCTGAGGCCAGGATGGTTTTTTATCTGAAGTAGCCTCGGTCTCTTCGTGGTGCAGAGCTGGAGGTGTCATTAGATGTTGATTAGTAGGTGACAGCCTCGATTTAGATGTGGTTTTTACAAACAGAGGGATTCTTCCTGGCCATCAGGAAGCATTTCTTCATGGAAAAATGTTGTTAAGCATTGGAAGGGGCAATCCGGGGAGGTTTGGAGTTCCCATCCCTGGAGGTGTGCAAGGAACGCCTGGACGTAACACTCAGTGCTCTGGGCTGGGGACAAGGCAGGGATTGGTCACAGGCTGGATTTGATGGTCTGGGAGGGCTTTTCCAACCTCAGTGATGGTGTGATTCTGTGATGGGATCTCGATCAGTGGTGATGAAGCCAGTGGTGGCACTTTTAGGGTCTCTGGATCAATAGATGGGTAAGTTACTGCTATGTCATGGCCAGGGGTTGTCCTAAAGCTCTTGTGCTTTTGGTCTTAAACTGAAAACCTCATCCTCCGTCTGTGGGAACCATGGCCACATCCTGGACCAAGGCTGAGCTCCTCTGGAGCATTTCCCCAGCCCTGTTGAGATGGACCAGCTGGGGAAGGATCCTGCTGGGATGTGCAGGACCATAAAATAACTGAGGGTGGAAGGGAGCTCAGCTCCTGCCTGGTGCTGTGAGCTCTCACTGCTATTGGTGGGGCTGCTCTCATCACTGTTATGTGCCCAGAGGGATCAATAAAACACTGAGGAAGAGCAGAATAATACACTGACACCTTCAGAAAAATCCCAGACATGTCACTGTCCCATTTGGGCACACTTCCCACTGACGAGACACTCAGCAGTGCCTTCCTGCAGGTATTTTCCATCGTGCTGATCCTCTGTGGGCTCATTTTTCTGTTCCCATTACCTATTTTTTCCTTTCTGTCCAGTCACAGCCATTTCATCTCCTTGTTTTAACATCCTATTCTTTCTGTCCAGACTCTCTTTTTAAATTTTTTTTTCCCCCTTGCTAGTTAACTGTAAATATACAGCTTTTTAATGAGTTTTGATTCATTTAAATGTGCTTTATGTGTCTTACAGCAAACCCCCTGCTGGTCTAATTTTATATAGTGTATTTAATTGAGACCCCTTTTGCAAGTACACAGTTTGTGTATGGCGAACACAGTCCCCAACCATAAATTCTACTTTATCCCCACTCTTCTGATTAGATTTTTATTTGCATTACATGAATGTTTTTTCCCACTAAAATCCTGTCACGTACATTTTAACCACTCCAGCAAATTAATTCTTGCTATATTTAATGCCATCCAGAGAAACGCCTTTATGGAGCTTCTAATTGTTCATTTCAAGCATTCCAAAATTAGTTCCCTTTTATTAATTGGGGAGTCACTGCATTCTGGAGAAGACAGAAAGCTCTCTTGCAAACCACATTAACTGGACAGATGTTCTGAAATATGTTAAATATTGCCCAGTGAGTGGTGATACAGTTCATCAGTCGTGTCAGTGCCACAGCCACTCTGGGATCTGGTGTGGGGTAAAGGTGCTGTGAGAGAGGCAGTGTCAGAAAGGATGAACTGACACCACAGACAGCACTTTTATGTTTTGGGTAAAGCAGGAAGAAAATCATAATTTAAAATAACTGGAGAAATGTCATTATCCCCAGTAGAGAGTTACAGAATTGTTTGGGTCATCTAATTCCAGCTCCATGCTATGGCAGGGACCCCTCCCACTGTCCCAGGTGCTCCAAGCCCTGTCCAGCCTGGCCTTGGGCACTGCCAGGGATCCAGGGGCAGCCCCAGCTGCTCTGGGCACCTGTGCCAGGGCCTCTCCACCCTCCCAGGGAAGAATTCCTTCCCAAAATCCCATCTAAATCCATCATCCGGCCCAAAGCCCTTCCCCCCTGTCCCATCACTGGACAACGCTGAATGGAAACTTGTAACACTCAACAATGCCATGAGGCAGGAGGGGACTTGGTTTGGGCTTCACTCTTGGTTTGGGCTTCACTCTTGGTTTGGGTTTCACTCTTGGTTTGGGCTTCACTCTTGGTTTGGGCTTCACTCTCGGTTTGGGCTTCACTCTCGGTTTGGGTTTCACTCTTGGTTTGGGTTTCACTCTTGCTTTGGGCTTCACTCTTGGTTTGAATTTCATTCTTGGTTTTCCCTGAAGCTCAAACACTTTACAAAGAGTCAGGATCATTTTATGAGTGCCAAACAGAAAGCCCAAGCAAAGCAAGAGCTGTGCAGGCAAAATTTTCCTGAATATATTGATTATGTGGGTACGAGGCAGATTAAGACTTTCTTTCCAGAGTGGTCACCAAAAATAGCCCACCTACCTCCTGGCAGCAGTTCATTAACTGGGTCATCTCCACTCCTCTCTTCAAACAGATCTTATCAGCAGCACATCTGATGGGATAAGAGTATCTCGGGATGTACATTTACATACAGAGAGATAAAAAGCTTACATAACCCTAGGAGCACAAAATACATCTCCCCCTGACAATTACCAGTGTTCCCTTGCTAAATCCCGCATAATGGGGTTTTCCTGCCGTGTCAGCAGCTCCATGACAATAAAGCCAATGGCACAGGTACCCTCAGAGCCAGCTTCAATGACCACGAGGCAAGAAATGCCAAGTTCCCTTCCTTTCTCCAGCTAGATGGATGATGTTTGAGCAAAGAACAAAATCTCTGCATTATGGTTCTTAACCAACCCATTCAAAATAGCTCCGGGAAATATCCGGAGCTCTTTGTTTTATAGCAGGGTGTTCAAGACTATTTAATCTTTTTCAAATAGGTGGCAATAAAATGGACTTTTCTGAAGGCTTCCAAGAATCCAGTCAGGCACTTGCTGACAAAATCTCATGTGTTTAAAATAATGGGCACAAAATGAACACTCCAACAATTAAATTTCAGTTTTTAGGTGCTGGGTGTCTTCGACAAGCCTGCCTGCTGAGTCAGCACTTTTGATTTCATCCTCCCTCATCCAGGTTTTCCATAAGATTTGCATAAACCAGCTGATGGATGTGGCCAACAGGAGCTGTGAGGGTGAAACAGGAAGTACTGAGGCTCAGGACAGCCACTGGCGTCTTGCTCAGCTTCCATATTTATTTCCTGAAATAGGGAGCAGTTGGGGTTGGATGTGGGGTGGCCTTGGAAAACAGAACTCTGTCATGACTGGAATGAAGAGCGCTGCTTCCTGAGGGATGATCCTAACTGATCCTAACTTCATCCCACAGAAGGCTGTTGTGGTCCTGAGGAGTTCTGTGGAAGTCCTTTAGGAAATGTGGAGCTGAAATGTGGTCATTTGGTGATGGTCAGACCTTACAGTGGACAGGGGTGACCTTATGGGCTTTGTGCTTCTCCCGAGTCAAGAACTCTCCATCCACTCAAGTCAAACTTGCTCAGGATGGAAAAATCTCTCTGGGGTTTGTCTGTAAAAAACTGAGCAATGAATTCATTCAATCACATAATGGAAAATAAGAAGTTTCTGGCAGTATAAGAACACTTTGATTAGCTGTATGATCAGCAAAGAAAAAAACCTACCATAATAGTCACAAAATCTATTGTGGTTTATTTTTGCTGTGAGCACTTCAATTTTCTGCAAAAGCCACAAGCAAACAAAACTTTTGAACCATTTCAATCTACTCTAAGTCAGAAAGCACAGTCTCTGTTGGCATCTCTGTATTTTATTATTGTGTCAAAAATTAGGTGAGAAGGAGAAGCCCGAATTAACAGAAAGCCCGTGTGTCTTATGTGTTACAAGAATCATTTTTGCCTGGCTCTAAACAGGCAGCTCCAAACCCCAGCAGGATTTCGGTGTTAGCTCACAGAAGAGTCAATGTTTGCTCAGTTCTCTCTTCAAACACTTCCAGCATTTTGACCACTCATTTGAAATCCTCCGGCGTTCCTTTGAAGGGTTCTGCTTTCCCCGGGCGTTGAAACAAACATTTTTGTCTCTGTGACTCTTTTCAGCCGCTTTTCCTGTGGTGCCATCCCAGCTCTGTGGGATTCCAAGCGGGGAAAAAGGATTCAGGAAGGAGCAGCTTGCACATCGAGCTGTGACGCGCTCGATATTTGCAGCAGCTGGGGAATATTCACTGAGCCCGTGTAGAGTCCACAGAATCTCCTCTATTTATGGTTAAAGATCATCCAGGTCAGAAAACATTCTCCAAAAGCTCTGCTGTTTGTGTGGGACAGAAGTCCAAAACCCAGAGGAGATGCTCAGAGGAGAGGAAGGACATCGTGGCCGTGTCACAATGCAGCAACAGCAGGAAATTTTTAGGTGTCCAAACGATTTTAGAAAGGTCAGCAAGGCCAGAGAAACCCTTGTAGAGTATTTTCATTCCATGCTTTACAGCAAGATTGGAGTGTTACATTTTCCACGTTGGAGCAGAGTCCTTTATCAGAAATGGGAATGTTTTGATCAGGTTTGTACCTAATTTTGATCAGTTTCCCATTCCTGCTGCTGGAAGTGTTTTGCTCACATGCACTTACATCAATTTTTGGTGCTTCTGACACCACCATCTTCAAAAGCACGGTGAGAGTTTTAATCTGGCAGGATAAAATTGATAACTTTCACAATGACATAATTATTACTGGGAGTATTAAAGAAATGAATATAATTACTGCATTTCTTTAAACCAATGTTATTTTTAGCCTTGACTCTACAGTGACACATTGGATGACAGTATCCTTGATATTATTTTAAAATTCAATTTAACGTGTAACCCATTATGTGTGAACTCCCATTCCTGGCAGGTTACCTGCCATAGTTTCCTTATTCAAATCCCACTGTAACTTCCAAATTAGTGGCTTGATCTTCTCCACACTTGAAATTAAAATCAGAATTTAAATTTCTGAAAGTTTTTGGGGGTTTTGGGGGGAGTTTGCCCATTATATGGTTTTTGTATCTTCTCCATGGACACGAAATGTGCTGTTGGGAAGGTGAGAAGTCCCGTGGTACCCAACAGGAGGTGAGTTCTCCAAAATTTGTCTGTTACCCGTAGGGTTCTTGGGTTACTCATAGCATAACTCACTGCTCCTGTGAGTAAGAGCCTGGCTCTAAGGCTGGCACTCATCTGCAATCAAGAAAATCCCTCTGGGCTGGTTCTCCTGGGGAAAAGGGGCTTGAGCCCCTAAACCAAAAGTTTAGGAGAGAGTGACCCAGGAAGGCATAAAAAGGGCTCCTCTTAGCCTGGGGTTTTTATTTTTCAGTGGATAACTATGTTAAGCTTTAGACTTTTTTTATTTTCAGTGAATGAGTATTTGAGGTTCCTTTCCAGCCCTTTCAGAGCCATAGAGAAAAGGGAAATAAATCCAGTGAAACAAATCAAACAAGAATGTACATCCAAGTATCTCCTCTCCACTTTTCAGCTGAAACCCTGCACCAGGTAAGGTTGTTTACTAATCGTGTCCTAAAACATGTTTGAAAGCTTTTATTTTTAATTGAATTTGTTCTAATGTTGTAAACTAGCCAGATTTAAACTAAGATGTTTATTAAATCTGTAAAAGCTCACATCATTGTGTGACAGGGCTGTGAAAGCAGGATGTGTTCAGCAGCGCTAGTGGGGTGTGCACCTGGAAATTCCTGTCAGAAATTCCAGAATCAGAATGGGATTCCTACATGGAGCAGTGGATGCACAGGAAGAGCAGAGCTGGAAAATACTCTCAGGTTCCTGGGAGCTTTCTCCAATTTCAGCTCAGCACAAGAGAGATTTTCCCTAGGGCTCTCTGTGGGATTATCAACGATGTTCCTGCATGGAAGCACCAGGGAGATGCTGTAGATGTTCCTCCAACCATGGGCAGGGCATGTTTTCAGGGGAAAAAATCCAGGAAAAAAAAAACCAACTTGAAAAATCAGAATAATATTTATGAAGGGCCTGCCTTTCACAAGCTCAGGGGAAAAATCAGCTGCGTTCTAAACTGAAAAATTACTCCTCATTTTCTGTTAGCTGGAGTAATATGAGGGTGGAGAGAGATTTGGATGTCGCTGCCTAAATCCCAAGGTAATTTATCCCGTGGTTAACAATGTTCAGAGGAAAATACCTCTGGAAAGGATGTAAATCAAAGCAGAGCTAAGAGGGGAAAGCAGCATATCTTATAGAACGAGTTTGCTGAATGGGAGTTAGAGATGTTTTAGCATAAGTATGAAATTATTGGAATAAGGGAGACATGGCTGAATGAGAAAAGTGATTGGGGATTTAAAACACCAGGAGTTTCTGGGAAGGATGTACAAAATGAAATTGGAGGTGTTATTGGCAAGGGATTATGGAGGCTTGCAGAGAAATGATGGATCTATTTAAGTGATATGGAAAAGAGTTTTGCTTTGAAATTAAGAGCAGTGAAAGTGGAGAGGTGGCTTTGGTATTTTGTCTCCAAGGAAAGAAAGTCAGGACGTTATTTAAAAAAGATATTAAGAAAACAGGTTAGTGCATCAATTACTGCAAAAGTGCATCAAAATTGATAGTGCCTCAATTACTGCTTGTTAATGTGCATGTTGATAAAGGAATAAAATTGGAAGATGGATTTGCCCCTGGAATATTCTGTTCACTGGGAAGAGCTGTGGGGTTGAACACTGTAAGTGAAACTGGGAAAACACCCCCCAGTTTGTGAATGCAAATTCAATATTATCCTGCTCTGCTTGCTTTTGGAAATGCCAACCCCTGATACTAAAATACCCAACCCCAAACCTGCAGCAAGGCACTGCCTGCAACTTTCCCAGTCCCAAATTCTCAGCTGATCCTTAATGAGCCAAGTGCTGGTGGTTTGTATCAACTGTGGCTGCATCCCGAGGGGATTTCACATCTGCCAGAGCTGGGTGGAACACAGATTAATTAATTACTTATTAATTGCAATGAGCTCCATTTGGTTTGGCTTGTCAAGGGAAGAAGTTTCTCACTTCCTTTGCTTCCCATTTTTCTGTTGGTTCCCTTATCTCTGCATCAACTCTTCCACCATTTGATTTTCCTGGCATCCTGTTTGCCTTTTAAATGGCTCCTCGTGGAGCAGGGCGTTGATTTCTCCTGCATCTTCTGAATTTCACCTCTTTTCCTGCCTTTCCAAGCTCTTTTTTCATCTCTTTTCTGTGCCTGTGTCACTCTGGTGAAACAGCTGCCACCAAATTGACACCAAAGTCAGCTGGTGTCACCTGTCCCTAAACCTGCTCCTGTCAGACACAGAACATCCCTTTCCTTTTCTTTTCTGTTTTATCTTGTTCTAAACTGATTCCTATCAAATGATTGCCCAATCCATCTGTCCACCAGGCTCCTTTCTAATCTCACAGAGATTTGCTGCCACTTTAATTTCATGTTGCAGCCACTTCATTGTCTTGCTTTGAGAATTAATCTCTCCAAGCCCTTTAACTTCTCCTTTTCTTTATTGCTGCTCTCTCTTGCTTATTATTTCCTCCAACATGCATCAAATTCCCAAATAAAAACCTGACAGTGGCCTTTCAAGAGCTGTAAATATTGATAGTCTGGTTTTCCTTTCCTTGGATGTTGCTTCGTGTGATGGCTCTTATCAAAACTTGTGTGGTTCTTCCCCCTAAAATATCTCTGTTGGTGGTGACAGAGGAACAGCTTTAAAAGTAGAGACCACAGCCTTGGAAAGAGGTGAAATTACTGATATTGGGGACTTACTAGGAAAAACTTCTTCCCTGAAAGTGTTGTTAAGGCTTGGAACAGACTATCCAGGGCAGTGATGGAGTCACCATCCCTGGAGGAATTTAAAAAATATTTGGATGTGGTCCTTGGGGACACAGTTTGTGCTGGGAATTCTTGATCTTAAAGGTCTTTTTCAGCCTAAATAATTCCATGATGCCCTAAGTTTTGAGTTTCAGAATTCTGCACCACCTCTGTTTACTGCCCGAGATAATTGGAGCAATAAATATGAGAAATCTCATAAACTGTGCTCTGAAATATAGAAGATATTTGAGTCTGGTGTGGGACAGGCAGTTTAATCCATGGAGTGGGAATGGGAGCAATTAAAAGCTTTCAGAACCTTCTTATGTGCCATGGCTCAATCAATATTATTGAAAATCAAAAGGCAGAATTACCCAACACAGAAATATTGCTGCAAAAAAAGAGATACTTTTTGTTCAGCTTGAAAAAACCATTTAATCCAAAAGAAGCAGGATTTTGAGGCTGTTTTCTTGGCAGACCAATCCATATTTCTGCATGCAGGTGCTTTCTTTTGACAGGTTTTAGTTAACAGGTGTTTAAGGGAAAAAATGGAGCTGTTCATGTGGTAGGTGCACAGGGAGGTGTTCCCTGCATGTGACAAAAATCCCCCAGGCAGCAAGTGGAATAAAATACCAAGATAATGTGGGATGTGGAGCTGTAGTCCAGCTGGAATGGAGCCCAAACCAGGAGGTTAACTTGAATTTTTTATTTATTTTTAGCACAAAAATTAGAAATTCAAACCAACATGGAAACCAGGAGCTCTCTCTCTCCCCATTACATGATTTTCTTTGAGGTGATTTAGAGGGCAGACTGTGGATCAATACAGCAGCTTTTTGTCAGCACAGCAATTTTTGTTGATTGATAAATTGTCTGATATTTTCAAATTTAAAAAGTGGATAGTGGAAGGTGTCCCTGACCCTGGCAGGGGGTGGCATGAGTTGATTTTTAAGCTCTCTTTAAACCCAAAAAATCTGAGAAGTCTCTGCCTGTTCTATCTCTGCCAACCTAGGCTAAGTCTTAGTACTGACATTTTTAAAATCAAAAGTAAAATTACCCAAATTCTGATTGGAGGACCAAATACCCTCTTGCCTGATGTTTGTTATATTATGTTATTGCCTCAAACCAATAAAAGAATATCATCATTAACTTTATTTAATGGCCGCCACCAAGTGCAAACTGATTTAATTATAACCACGAGGCAAGTGCACGTAGTTAGACTGATTATTTATCAGCCAGAAGTTGATGGCTTTAATAGGGCAGTAATCTCCTAATGAATGCACTTTAATTGTCTATATGGAGAGGCTGTGGAATTGTTATTTAAAGTGCAGAACAACCCCTGAATTGCCAAGGCCCAGACAGAACAGGGGGAAACGCTGCTTCCCAAAGAAGTGAATTAAACTTGAACCAGGGTCAACCACCTGCAGTAAAACCCAGTTTTTATGGCCTCTTTGGCTTTTGAAATGTTATTCTTCCTTTTTTTCCCCCCGTTTATGGTGTATGTATGAGTGTTTCTAGATTTACAACGGGATGCTTTATTAAAATCCACGCTGGCGGTGTCTCTGCACCTGCAGAATGCTGAAACTGGAGGGATTATTCACAGGCACACAGTGAAAAGCCAAAAAGTCAGCCCAGCCTCACCTCCTGCTCTCCTTGGGAACAATAACTGTCCGTGGATTTTAGGTAGGCTGCAGTAGAATGTCATGAATTTATTATTTCATAGTGATTTATACTGGTAAATATTTTATTAAGAGTTTGAATTTCTATTTTTCAATAGGCATACCCAGCGCTAGAACTCCTTTAGGATATTGGTGTTTTGCTTGTTTATTAAGTTTAATTTGTGTCTTAAAAAAACTTCAGAGTGGTTTGTGGTTGGAACTGATCAACATCATTTGGAGGGTGGTCAGTGACCACAGGGAGCATCACAAAAAATCAAAATTTAACTCTTTGGGGCGGTTCTGTCAGGATATTCAGGCTGTGTGATTTCTGTACCAATGGCAGGATTCAGGAATATCCAATTCCCACAGTGTGTGTAAAGAATTAGACTTCGAGAATCATTCCTGATTCTTGTCTTTTTCTTTGCTTCAGGATCTTTAAAACTTAGCCCTTTTCACGTTTTCCATCAAACAAATATCAGAGTAAAGCTTGTCCATGGAATCTTGGAATTATCTTTACATGGAAAACAATCAATAATCCAAATAACAGCAGGACTGGGCTGTTAACAAACACAGCATTAACAACTAATTAGAGATGCATAAGGCTCAGAAGGAAAAAATAACATTGGAACCCACAAACGCTGCAGGTTTTGAAGCAGGGGAAGGGCCCTCTGTGGTTTCTTGGCTTCCTTGTGCTCCAAACTTTCTTCCAGCCCTCTGTTCCCATTTAATACTGGCACATGGTCATAGCAACAGATTTCATTTCTTCCCCCATTAAAGCATCCGGATTCAAAAATAAAAATATGAAAAGCATGGAGTGAGTAGGTGGAACTGCTTTGTTGTGGAGCCAAACAGAAAGATGGACATTCTGTAATTTTCTGACACAGTGGGAGCTCTGCACGGGGTGGGGAAGAAAGAGCTCTTGAAGCCACATCTCCCTTTATCAGTTCCTGTGCCTTGAGTGCACTTTCTAGTTAAAACTTTTAAATTACATTAATTACAGCAACTAAAAAGGGCTGCTGCAGAAATTATTCCCACACAAGTGAAGAGGTCATTAAAAGTTGTGGCACTGCAGCTAATTTGTGAACAATGCAGAGTGTGAGGGGCTCCAACTGCAATAATTACATTCCAAGATCCGTTTGCATTACCCAGCCTGTCCATGGCAAAGCCCTCCCTCAAATCCTTCTGCAACATAAACACCAAGCTGTCATGATCAGAGATGAATAATTGGGAGCCTCACATCAACCCACTGATGTGATCCTGAAATCAATCCCTGGCAGGTCAAGCTTTGCTTGGGTTCACCTGGGATTTTGTGAGCTGAGCTCTGCTCTAGTGGAATTTCCCAAGGAAATGCTGTAAGATTCCCTTAGGAAGTGCCAGTAAGGCTGAGCTTTGGCCAAGCTTTGAGTCACAGAAGGTTTGGACAGGACCTGAAAGCTCATCCCACTCCCAGCCCCTGCCACGGGCAGAGACACCTTCCACTATCCCAGGGTGCTCCAAGCCCTGTCCAACCTGGCCTGGAACACTGGTCTTTTATCTTTTAGCTCAGATTGGTACAGAAAATTGTGAGTAAAAAATCCTGACCCGGAGCAGAACTGGTTTTTATAAGTGCTGCAGAAACCTTACCTTGTCTTCAGGTCCAGAAAATGCCACAAGTGTAACTTCAAATATCAGGTTGTGACACTTGCCTGTCTGACAGATTTGCAATAGAAACACAGAATTAGGATGGAAAAACTCTTTGAGATTGAGTCCAACCATTCCCCAGCACTGCCAGGGCCACCCCTGCCCCATGTCCCCAAGTGCCACATCCACAGGGATGTTAAATCCCTCCAGGGATGGGGACTCCACCACCCACATGGGCGACATCTTCCAATGCCTGACCACCCCAAATTAAAAATTTCTGCTAATACCCAGCCTAAACCTCCCCTGGCCCAGCCTGAGGCCGTTCCCTCTCCTCCTGTCCCTGTTCCCTGGGAGCAGATCCCAAATCCTCCCCGGCTGTCCCCTCCTGGCAGGAGTTGTGCAGAGCCACAAGGTCCCCCCTGAGCCTCCTTTTCTCCAGGCTGAGCCCCTTCCCAGCTCCCTCAGCCTCTCCTGGACCTCCAGACCCTTCCCAGCTCCCTTCCCTTCCCTGGATAAACTCCAGCCCCTCAATAATCCATATTACAAATCATTGATTCCCTCATCTGCTGCAATTCCAAGTGTGTGGGACCCAAACTGTGATTTCCAAATCCAGGAATTCACTCCGTGATTTTCAACCCTGCCAAGCAGAATCCTCCAGTCTGGAGCAAGGGAAGGAACCAGAGAACTCTTCCCATTCCTATGCTCGGTGCTGGGAGATGAAATCAGTTGGGTTTTGGAGAGATTATTTCACCTTTCATTCCCCCTGGGTATTTTTTTGTTCTTTGGTCTCGTTTTCTGCACAATTTAGCACTCTCACTCCCACAGGGGATGTGACTGATAACCCTTAGGCCTCACTGCCACCTCTGCTGCTTTGGAAGGAAGAGGAGCATCCTCCCCAAACAGGGGTGGGTTTTAAACATGTGACAAGTTTTGGCATGGAAAGAACAAAACGCAGGGAAAGATTTGCCAGGGGAACATCCTGAAATAAACTGGAGTCGCTAGGTATGAAATCTCCCTGAAATATCTGATTTCATCCCACAGAAGGTGTGGCTAAGCCTTGGCACTACTTAGTTCTGCTAAAATGTCCCACTTTTCCTTATGTATTTATAAAAATACTAATATATTTATAAAAATACTTATATATTTATAAAAATACTTACATATTTATAAAAATACATCATAAAGGATAGGCGACTTTGCTTTGACCCCCACTCCTTTATACACCATTTTCTCAGTCCTTTTAGTGATAAAATAACAAAATTCAGTTGCCTTACCACAGGTTTTAAGGCTTAATTTTAGTTTTCTTTAGGAAGGAAAAGGTATTTTGCATCTATAACTACCTAAGTCACAGAGCTCCCATAAATATTTGGGGTTTTTTTTTCCCTCCAGGAATTTTGGCCTGTATATATTTCCTCGTGTTATGACATAAAACTGCTTTTCCTAAACATTAGAAGCCCTTTTCACCCTCCTGTTTTTATAGCCATATGTTCCAAAGCTGTAAATTCCAGCTTGGTTGAACACTTAATGTGGTGCTGGCAGCAGGAGCTGGGCTTTTTTTAAGCCCTTGTGATACTTAACACCAGCAAAGCCCTTAAGTGTGACAGAAGAAATCAAGCCTGAAAAGCTGATTTTTGCTCCATCTTGTAGATGATGCTTCCCACCTTGAAAACAAGGCATGAAATATTAAATTTAAACAGAGAAGGTTTCCTTCCAGCCATCCTTGCCTCAGCAATAGTTGTGGTGTTAACACAGATGTTGCCATGATGGGAGGAGGTGGCTGGTTTTAAAAGGACCCAAAAATTGGGGACCTGGGAGAGAGCTTTTTGTGTGATTTAGTGATGGCAGGTTTCATCCCAGCCGTGTTTGATTCCAGCAGGAATGGGAAATATCCCATTGCAGGCACCTGGGCTTCCAGCATGAGCTGCCTGGGGCTGAGGGATAACAGGGGGAGGAGAGGTGTGGGGAGATTTCATGGTTCCAAAATTGAGAAATGTCTTTGTTTTATATATATATAGTATACTATATATACACACAATAGATGTATAATATATATATACAAAATATATGTGTATGTATATATACACAGACAATATATATGTGTATATATATACAAAAAATATATATACATGTTTTATATATATGTCTTTTAATATAGTAATAACACAATATATACGATATATATAGTATATATATAAAAATA
>WEZZ01020731.1:204970-225440 GCA_013400585.1 Chloropsis cyanopogon
ATACTATATATGTGTATATATATATACAGTAGATATGTGTATATATATTTTTTATATATATATGTATGTGTATATATATATTTATTTTTTTTAATATATTAATAGTAAATTAAATGATAGTAACTTATTCCTGTGCCCCCAGTGTGTCCCTTGGATTGTAGGGTCCAGCACATCTCCATCCCAAGGAACCAGGAGAGTTCTTGAAAAACAAGCCCCACTTTTGTCCCACTCTGTTGGAGTTCAGGGTTCTTTGTTGTTTTCTACAATCCCAGTCTGGGCAAGGACTTGGCAAGAGTTTGAAGCTACCTGAGATTTTCAGCTTTAAAATTTTATTTATTTCCTCACCACTTTAAGCAAACAGATTTTCCTGCCAGCCCCTACGTATTTCTTTCTCAGTTTTAAAATATAAATAGTAACCATATTTTATTATTTCTTTATAGAGAGTAATAAAACACAGGCCTGGAATGGATGAGGAGGAATACAAAAACAATTGCAAAGAAACAGCACAATATAAATGTAAATCAGGCACGTTTTCACTTTTCAGAGTGTGCTGGGCTTTTCATCAGCTGGCCCACTGTGGTAATCCTTCCCAAATTGTTTAATTTTTTTTCCTAAATCCATGGATTCGTTGCTCTGCATCCTTATCCTCCACAAAGTTTCTTTAATGGAGATCCCACTAATGCCAGCCAATATCCTGGAGATCTCTGGATGTCTTGGTGCAGCAAACATTCATCTGGAGTGGGGAGAAGATGGCTTAAAGAGAAAAGAAAAGCTTTTCATCCCACTGGCCACAGTAAATAATCAGTCAAAAACCCCCTAAATATATCTGGGGAATCAGAAAAAGTTAATTAAAAAAAAAATCCAGATCTCTGTATCATTTATTTATTATTTGAACAAGTGCAGTTGAAAATACTACTGAAAACTTTTACTTGTTAAATGTTTTCTTTTTTACTTCTTCATGAAATGTCTTTATAAAAAAGTTATAAAGTCCTGCTGCAGAAATCAGGAAAAGTGAAAATAGTTTAGTTTTCCATTAGAGAGGTCTGTGGTCAGAGCCTTCAGTGAAATCCTCTTCTGAAGAAGGCTGTGAAAAATCAACTTCTATAAAATACTTCCAGGAGAACGAGGAGCAATGAAAGAAGGGACAAAGCCCCTTTCATGTCTCATACCCAACTTTTTAATGCACTTTTCACTCTCCAGTCCCTTTCAGGTGAATATTTCTGCTTTCTTAAGTCAATCCTGACCTTCCTTTTGTGTCCATAGAAGACTTTAATTAAAGCTGACCAGGGAAAAGGCCATTATTGAGGAGAGCAGCAGCCAGCGAGGGTTTGCTGGAACCAAACCTTTTGTTCCCTGAACAAGACTGATGGGAATAGGAAGGGCAGCATCCCTCTGGATGAGGCTTGAGCCATGACTTGTCTTATAAAAATTCTTACATTTAATAGAAGCACTATAGATGTTAAAATATGACACGGGCTTGGAAGATTTCTTTTTTCTGGTCCATCTCTGCAGTCATTGCTCTAAAAATTCTGCCATTATGGCAGAATCGGCCCCAAATAAGTCATTAAGAGAGAGGAATGTTTGCATTTAAATATCTTTTTTGTTATGTAATGTGGTTCACCCCTTCAGTCATGGACGGGGTCATTTATGTTCCCCCAATTCTGTTTTCCTGCTGTGTTCAAAATAAATAGAATTTTAAAATTTAAAAATATTTTAAAAGTGTGGTTGGGAAAAGTTGGGGAAGTTTCTTACCACTAAGGAATGGTAAGAAATGCATGTTCTGGCCGAAGTTTGGCATCATTCCAAAGATAAAATTGTGAGCTTAAACATGACGTGGAAATGAAACTGAAGTTTGAGACATCAGCAATTTTTGGAGACAGGGAAATGGAGTTACAGGTGGGATGTGCTGAGATGGAATGAAGAGATTAGTGAGGACTTGAGCATGAAAATGGAACATAATTGACAACTCTCAGATCTGTGGGAAGTGTGAGTGGTGTTCCTGATCCCTTGGGAGGCTGACCTGGCACAGAGCTGGGCAGAGTTCCAGAATAAAGCAGGGATTTATTCAAAGGATTTCCTCCATGGATCCACCTTGGGCAGCACCAGAGCCCAGCCAGGGCTGCACCCAAGATGAACCAAAATGGGCACAAAATGCACGGCCGGGCACGGGCTCTGTCACTGGGATCACTACTGCTCCATTTGCAGATTGTAGTTCATTGTTCATTCCAGCTTTAGCTCATGCACTCCCACCCTGCTTGTTTTTCTCTCCTCAGTCCATTGTAGCCAAATCCTTTGTGTTTCCCTGTTTTCTCTGTTGTCTGAGGTTCTGTCTGTACTTTGGAGGGGCAAAGAGCACATGAAGGATTATTCTAAAAGAGCATTTCCACTCTTTAATGTATTACAAGAAGCAGCTTTAATAACAGTGTGGCTAGCAGAGGCTGTGCTGCAGCCTTTATAAACACGAGGAGATGGAATGGAATATTTTGTATACAAAGCTGAAATATCATTGCCACCCCAAGTGCAGCACTTACACCCAGAGTGCTGTCTAATCCATTTTAAATTGAATAGGAATACTCCAGGGAAAATCCCATTTCTTTTCAGCAGTGTGTTGTCTCTTTTAGAACACTCACTGATCCTATAAAAGCCCCCAAACTTCTGGCTCAGCCTGTTCCCAGACAGGGGGTTGGGTTTGCTGGGCATGGATATTTGCTGGCAATGGGTTTGGGGTTTTGTTATGGGGTTGATACATTAAATAAAAATTACACCTTGGGGTTCATGATGTGGCACAGGAAGGGCTTCAGCCTCGTGAACCAAACACATTTAAAATGTTATTCTTTAGGCTTAACTTTGTTGTCAAAAGTGGATATTAATAGAACATCCATGCATTTGTTAATCAGGTGATAGATCCTTGGATAGATTCCCTCACGTTGTGAGCACTTTACCTTTGCCCAGAATTTGTGCCAGGGCTCAGAGAAGTCACCATCTCTGTAATGAAGTTTTAGATTCTCTGTGAGATGTGGTTTTGTGGGGTTGGGATTGACACGATGCATGAGGAAAGCCACATCCAGCTGGGAGAGATGGAAAGGAACGTGCAGGCACAGCTTGGCAAGTCCTGGGTAAATATCACTGATTTTTACTTTATTTTAAGATTAAAAAGTTGCTGTTAGCACAAAGCCTCCTCTGCTTAGAGCTTGTTTTATTTCCACCAGATCTGCTCCCAGCATGGAAGCTTTCTGTGGAGCCAACCTCATCTTCTGGCGGGAATGTGGAACTGTTCAGGTTTCAAATGCTCAGATTTCAAACCCAAAAGGAGCCCGAGCAGGCACTGAGCAGTCAAGGCAGACACAGCTCTGGGGGTGAAGGGCTCTGCACTGCACCACTGCAGCGTTTGTCACGTTAGCAAAGACAAAAGCTGCTCCTCTCCATCAATTTTGACCAGGGTTTGGATGTTGTAGGATTGTCTGGCTTTGATTGATGTTGCCTCCAGTCCCCCCAGGGAGTTTGGTGAGGAACAAAATGTTTTGGAGAGAGAGAGAAAGCTGGAGCAGCAACAAGAGCTCCTTCCTTCCTTCCAAAAGGAAATAAATCCAGGGCTCATCCAGCCCATCCATCACTTCTGTCCCCTCAGTGTCTGGTGGGGAAAACTCCCGAGTTTTGCAGTGTGGAACTCCCTGCTGAGACAGGAGGAGGTGGGGATGCAGTTTAATTGAGGTGGGAGCTCCCCGTCCCTCCTGAGGGATTCAGCAGGAGCAGAATCCTGCTTTTCCTCCTTCGTGTCATCATTCAAGATGTGTCCTAGAGAATGTGGTGTTTTCCCTGCTGATAAAACTACCCCAAATGACCCCAAAATAAAGTAAGTTATTTAAAATTAAATAATGCATTATTTGGCTTTGCTGCCAAAATATGAAATAGAAGAAATACATAAAAAAATTACCAACAATGCTGGATTTTCAATCAGGATTCCCTTCTCTTTCCTTGGTGTTTTTTTTGTTATACTCAGCAGAAGATATGGAGAGGGAATATGACATTTTAGGGATAAATGTGATGCTGTCCCAAACTGAGAAAACTTTAAATTATTATTAACTTTAAATTATTTCTGGTCCAATTGGAAGTGGAAAATGTTTGGGTTATGTTTTGTAATTGCCAGATTAGGCAGTACATCTGTGTAGGATTAAAATTATTATTTTAGAGTCAGAGCCAGCCAAAACTGGAGCCACAGAGGGCAAGGGCAGAGAGTTTGTTAAACTGGGCAAGTTTCCTCTGGGATTTTTTTCTTTAATTATCCCCCTGGTGCGCTCTGCCTTCCACGTGGGGCGAGCCCCAGCCACCCTGCCCACATCCCTGTCCCCACAAAGCTGCTGTCAGCTCCCCAGCAGCTTTGTCCCCTGTTTTTATCCTAAATACATTTACCCAGCTCCCTGCATTCCTGTGCATGTGATATTTTCTTTTATTAAAATGAATGTCTTGGCTCTGTATGTGGATATTCCCCATTCCTGTGAAGAATGGGAGGCTGGAATGATTCATTGGAAAGGTTTTGCAAGAGTGATCGCCCAATGCCAACTTTTCCTTTAAAAATTCTCTATAATTTTGGGTTTTTTCCTTAAAAAGGCTTGGGAAGGCAATTAACTTTTTATCTATTTATTATTGTCTTACCTTGGGATGGGAATTACAGAAACTTTGATAAATGGGTTCAAAAGTTTGTCCAGCTTTAAAACTGCTTTTATAAATCTCTGCTTTTATACATCTCAGCTTTCTGCTGTTCTGAGGGCCTGGCACAGGTGCCCAGAGCAGCTGTGGCTGCCCCTGGATCCCTGGCAGTGCCCAAGGCCAGGCTGGACAGGGCTTGGAGCAGCCTGGGACAGTGGAAGGTGTCCCTGCCATGGCAGGGGTGGAACTGGATGGGATTTAAGTTCCCTTCCACCCAAACCATTCCATGATTTTCCATTACTTTGGATTGATACATAGATATTTCTAACATTTAACACCNCGTGAACCAAACACATTTAAAATGTTATTCTTTAGGCTTAACTTTGTTGTCAAAAGTGGATATTAATAGAACATCCATGCATTTGTTAATCAGGTGATAGATCCTTGGATAGATTCCCTCACGTGGGCACTTTACCTTTGCCCAGAATTTGTGCCAGGGCTCAGAGAAGTCACCATTTCTGAAATGAAGTTTTAAATTCTCTGTGAGATGTGGTTTTGTGGGGTTGGGATTGACACGATGCATGAGGAAAGCCACATCCAGCTGGGAGAGATGGAAAGGAACGTGCAGGCACAGCTTGGCAAGTCCTGGGTAAATATCACTGATTTTTACTTTATTTTAAGATTAAAAAGTTGCTGTTAGCACAAAGCCTCCTCTGCTTAGAGCTTGTTTTATTTCCACCAGATCTGCTCCCAGCATGGAAGCTTTCTGTGGAGCCAACCTCATCTTCTGGCGGGAATGTGGAACTGTTCAGGTTTCAAATGCTCAGATTTCAAACCCAAAAGGAGCCCGAGCAGGCACTGAGCAGTCAAGGCAGACACAGCTCTGGGGGTGAAGGGCTCTGCACTGCACCACTGCAGCGTTTGTCACGTTAGCAAAGACAAAAGCTGCTCCTCTCCATCAATTTTGACCAGGGTTTGGATGTTGTAGGATTGTCTGGCTTTGATTGATGTTGCCTCCAGTCCCCCCAGGGGGTTTGGTGAGGAACAAAATGTTTTGGAGAGAGAGAGAAAGCTGGAGCAGCAACAAGAGCTCCTTCCTTCCTTCCAAAAGGAAATAAATCCAGGGCTCATCCAGCCCATCCATCACTTCTGTCCCCTCAGTGTCTGGTGGGGAAAACTCCCGAGTTTTGCAGTGTGGAACTCCCTGCTGAGACAGGAGGAGGTGGGGATGCAGTTTAATTGAGGTGGGAGCTCCCCGTCCCTCCTGAGGGATTCAGCAGGAGCAGAATCCTGCTTTTCCTCCTTCGTGTCATCATTCAAGATGTGTCCTAGAGAATGTGGTGTTTTCCCTGCTGATAAAACTACCCCAAATGACCCCAAAATAAAGTAAGTTATTTAAAATTAAATAATGCATTATTTGGCTTTGCTGCCAAAATATGAAATAGAAGAAATACATAAAAAAATTACCAACAATGCTGGATTTTCAATCAGGATTCCCTTCTCTTTCCTTGGTGTTTTTTTTGTTATACTCAGCAGAAGATATGGAGAGGGAATATGACATTTTAGGGATAAATGTGATGCTGTCCCAAACTGAGAAAACTTTAAATTATTATTAACTTTAAATTATTTCTGGTCCAATTGGAAGTGGAAAATGTTTGGGTTATGTTTTGTAATTGCCAGATTAGGCAGTACATCTGTGTAGGATTAAAATTATTATTTTAGAGTCAGAGCCAGCCAAAACTGGAGCCACAGAGGGCAAGGGCAGAGAGTTTGTTAAACTGGGCAAGTTTCCTCTGGGATTTTTTTCTTTAATTATCCCCCTGGTGCGCTCTGCCTTCCACGTGGGGCGAGCCCCAGCCACCCTGCCCACATCCCTGTCCCCACAAAGCTGCTGTCAGCTCCCCAGCAGCTTTGTCCCCTGTTTTTATCCTAAATACATTTACCCAGCTCCCTGCATTCCTGTGCATGTGATATTTTCTTTTATTAAAATGAATGTCTTGGCTCTGTATGTGGATATTCCCCATTCCTGTGAAGAATGGGAGGCTGGAATGATTCATTGGAAAGGTTTTGCAAGAGTGATCGCCCAATGCCAACTTTTCCTTTAAAAATTCTCTATAATTTTGGGTTTTTTCCTTAAAAAGGCTTGGGAAGGCAATTAACTTCTTATCTATTTATTATTGTCTTACCTTGGGATGGGAACTACAGATACTTTGATAAATGGGTTCAAAAGTTTGTCCAGCTTTAAAAGTGCTTTTATAAATCTTTGCTTTTATACATCTCAGCTTTCTGCTGTTCTGAGGCCCTGGCACAGGTGCCCAGAGCAGCTGTGGCTGCCCCTGGATCCCTGGCAGTGCCCAAGGCCAGGCTGGACAGGGCTTGGAGCAGCCTGGGACAGTGGAAGGTGTCCCTGCCATGGCAGGGGTGGAACTGGATGGGATTTAAGTTCCCTTCCACCCAAACCATTCCATGATTTTCCATTACTTTGGATTGATACATAGATATTTCTAACATTTAACACCCAGGAGTTATTTCATTTTTTATTCACATTTTTGGCTTTCGACAGCTCTGAAATTAATTAGATTTTTCCCCTTTTTTTTGCCTGTTTGCTTTATTATTCAGGATCTGCTGTGTGTAAGTGACAGAGCTGTGGTCAGGTTGGCAGCCAGGCTTTGCCCTGGGAGCAGCCACTTCTCCATGACAACAGAGAGTTTCTTGTTTCTGTAGCTATTTTAAGAAGTATTTCTTGAAACCATCCTAGCCTGATGTTAATAAGCACAGTTTTCATGGAATTAGCAGAATGAATTCATGTGGACAGAAAAAAAATCCCATTTATTGCAGCCTGACAGGCTCAGCTCTCCCTCTTTTCCTCTGTGCTGTGGAAGGAGCTTTGGGAGGTAATTTGGGATGTGGCTTCTCCCCAGCCCCTCCCTGCACCAGGGCTCCATAAAGTGCACACAGAGAGAGATTTTTCATTTGGAACCAAACAATAAAATGACATCCCAGCAGCAGCAGTGACCTCCAGCCCGCCCGTCATGGGCCATCAGTCCCTGAGCACCTGTCACATCCCGGGCCTGCGTTAAAAAATGTCACAGTGTCAACACATTTACCAGGGGAAACTCTTCTGCTCGTGTCTCCTCTTGTTTTATGTCCCCATCAGTCAAGCCCAAAGCGTTCAAATCCCAGCAAAGGCTTTGGAAGTGGAGCAGGGATGGTTGGGAGCAGAATGCTCATTTCCTTTAAGTGCTTCCATCCAGCCCTGGAGAAGTAATCACTTTACAGAAGCTAATAAAGAATGGATTAAGCTCCAGCTTTGAAGAACTCATCTCCAAAGGGCCCCGAAACCACTGTCTAAAAGCAATATTAGCAGTATTAGGAGCTGAAAAATTACAGCAACAGATCTAGGTCAGTGCATTATAGGGAGGAACAATAGAACTGATGTCAGGAATATTACCCAAAATCTGCCTCTGGTGGTCTGGGGGGGATTGAAGTCATCAGCTGTGCTTTCATTTGAAGAGTTTGGGGCATGGCTGTGTCAATTTGCATCCTCATGTTTGGGATTTGGCTCAGCAGGGGAGGTTCTACTCCAGGGTTTTGTTTTAAAGGACCGCGGTGGAGATTTCCTGCGTGTTTGTCATCGGTGTGTGGGGGCTGCTGAGAATGAAAACCTGGAAGTGCAGCCAGGGGAGGTTCAGACTGGAATTTAGGGGGAAAATCTCCAAGGAAAGGAATGCTGAGCGTTGGCACAGCTGCCCAGGGCGCTGGTGGAGTCACCACCCCTGGAGGGGTCTCAGAGCCACGAGGATGTGGCACCTGGGGACGTTCAGGTTGGCCTTGGAGCTCTTTTCCAGCCTTAATGATTCCAGGCTTATTGTGGAAATCCAGCTTCCTTTAGAATGGGTTTGTGTTTGTCACGCTGTGACCCCACTGGTGACATCAGTTTGTCACATTTCCAACCAGTGGTCACTCCCCAGCAGATGGTGCTGATAAAAACCCTCCCTGGAGAGGCAGGAGAATGAGCAGAGAGTGTTACTTTGTTCTTTTGGAGTTTTGCTAATGCTTTTTAATGTTTATGTTTTTATAGTAGAGTTTCTGACACGCTTTCATGTAAATAATTATTATTTACGTTCTTTCTGGAAGAGAGAATGATGAACTTTTAGTTTAACCAGTGTAGTTAGGAAAGTAGAACTCCATTCCTCCAATCCCTAAACAGCTTCTACAATTCTATAAATATGGAGTCAGAAAAATAAAATCAAATCATTCCTACCTAACTTAGGAACAAGTTTGTGTGTGTTATTCTGTGTTCTATAACAACAGGGAGGAGGATGGGCAGGTTTCTGTGACCACTTCTGTGTCCTGCAGAAACAAGGCCTGTGCTTCTTAAAAATTCTGTTTGGGGTTTTTTTTGCAACTTTTTATTTAAAGGGAAGAGCTCTGGGAGGTGCTGAATGCTGTGAATGCATTATTTGCATTGATATTAAATGTATATTAGAGACTAAAAGCCCATTGGTGTGTACAACAACATCCATCAACATCAGCCTGAGGATTTGAGGTGAAGACACAAAATTATGGGTTTGATGTCTGGAGGTTTTATCAAGTCACTCTGAAACCTCCTGTGCTTCAGAGGAATAGAAATAATATCATTTATATTAATCTACATTACAGCACTGAGGCCTGGGAAGGACCTGCTCACAAAGGGAGGTAGTGCAGGCAAAGTTTTAATCCTGAGATAATATTTTATGTTGTATAAAACTAAGATTTTGCATTGTTTTTGCAGTCTAGTTGAAAGCACAACTTTAATAATAAGATAATGGAGAAAAACAAAGATGACTGGAGTGTCTGTGACAAAATTATGAAAACATTCTTTTCTTTTGTGAATGCTGATGGATACCAGGAAACTACTTCTCTAGCAGCTGGGTAATTTGATTTTGTGTACTATTACAAAAGATAATTAAGCATCTGAGAGGAGGAAAAAAAAAAGGAACAAAAAAAACCAAAAAGCCAGAATAAAACGAGTTGTATAGCTACAGGAAAGCTATTAAAAAAAAAAATCAATTATTCTCTGAAACATGAGAAGCTTCATTTCAGAAATTACAACAAAAGGAACTTCTGGTAACCACCCCAATGCATCTCCATTTCTCAAAATAGTACAAGCACTTGCAGAGAGAAGCCAAGTCATTCATTATAGAGTACCCCCAGGAGGGAGATTTTCTCCAAGTGAACTTCACATTCCTCTCTTGCAGAGAAAAGCAACCCTGAAATGAAGACAAGTGCTTAGAAAGAAAACTCGAGTGGCCCTAAAAGTTTCTACATTTATGGGCAGAGTGGGGATTGTGTGGGTCAGATTGTTCATTTATGTATTTAGAAGTTTTAGAATCCTTGGGTTTAGGTAAAAACTCTCTCTGCAGGAGTAACTGGACTGTAATAGATCATTGTTTTAAATAATTGACTGTAATAATTAACTCATTGAAGAGTTCAGGTGAGTGGTGTTAAAGGAGGGAGAGGAAGAGGTCTCATCAGGTTTGATTCACCACTGGAGACTGCTGCTTCTGCAAAATGGCACCATTTTATGCCAAAGTCTGGATAGAATTCCTGGAAAAGCAGCCAATCCATACAGTAGCATTTTCACAATAGAGAAATTGTGTGAAATTTCACAATAGAGAAATTACAGTTTTGCAAAATTGGCAAGTCAGACACAGGAAAAAGCCCTCTCAAAATTGATTTTTTTTTTTCAATTCTGCTGCTAATGTTGCTAATTAAGGCAGAGTGGGCATGGTGGTATTCAGGTGAAGGTTGGACTTGATGATCTTGGAGGTCTTTTCCAACCTTAATGAATCCATGATTCTTTAATTATGCTTCTGGAAATCAGCCTGTTCTCTGTATTCTCCTAAACCAAGTTTTTTTCCTTCTAACCAACAGTCCCTATCCTGAGATAAATGTTTGGGCCTGGCAGTGATTAAAGCTGCTCCCCACCCTTTATGACCTGGGTTGGTTTTGGTTTCACCACAGAAATCAAGCCAGATGAGGAAAGCTCTAACAAAGCTACAAAAAAAGGTGGAGCTCCCTCTTCCCACTCATTCCAGGCAGACTTGGATGCCTTCAATGCTTTTGTGCCTTTGAAAACAGCACCCAAACAACTTTTAATTGAAGCAGAAATCCAGACATTATTATCAAGGCCTTTCCCATCCTTTGTGTTCATAGGCAAGAAAAGAACTTTCAACACCAAGCAAACAGCAGAAAATGCTCTTTATTTTTTTGTCCTGTTCCTGTGACTTTTGCTACCATTGGAGCCTCCAAAGTAGGGCAGAAAAATGAAAATTAGGGGCAGTAGGGCACTTCAGGCAGAAATTTTTGTGCTGGGCTGTTGGCGCTGGCCTTTGTGCTCAGCCTCACCATGAAGTTGGAGCATAGAAAGAAAAATCTGGGGTGTGTATCCCATTAAAAAAAGAGGGAAAAGTTGAGAAACAGGCACACTCAAAAGTATTTGTTGTTTGGTTTTGCTTTTTTTTTACCACCTCTCTGAAGAATCCCCTTTTTTGTGTGAGTCAATTTGGTGGAGTTTGATTTATTTTTTTTTTAATAAAAAATTCCTCGTGTCATACCCATGGATAAATTCCTAATGGTGTTCTGGGAGAGCACAGGAAAATTCCAGTTGTGGTGTAATGATAAAATACATTTTGTCATGCAGTGGGAAGGGACTAAAACAACAAGTTCAGCTTTAATTTTTGAATTTTTTTTCAAATATTTAGTTGAGCAACAGTCTGATAGGATAAATATTTATAATTACATACACTGACTTGGCATTTGCAGAGTAAGGAGTGTAACGAGGACAATGTTTGGTAGATCTTGATGTTCTGAGGGTGTTTTTTTGGAAAGTTCCTTTCCTGGGGAAAATGCATTTTCATAAATGTATTTTATTAACCAGATTAACAGTGGGCAGTTTGAGGCATTCCTGCATGTAGGTTTATGTTCAGGAAATAATATTTTTAATTTTTAGCCGTCATATTTATCCACCTGGGATGTATCTTTAAGTTCAGAATTGACCTTTAACTAAAAAAAAACCAAAAAAACCAAAAAAACAACCAAAATAAAATCTTGAGAGCTCCAGAAATTGGAACACTCTGCTGCTGGAGGATAATATTTGTGTTTAGGTTTCCCATCATTTACCATGTGTCACTTGTCGGGTCCCAAGGAACTGAAAAGGAAGGAAGTGACAAGTTGTGGTGACAAGTCTGGAATGAGAAGATGATGGGATGAGCAAACAAAAATAAATGCAGACATAGCTGCTCTTTTCCTGTGCTGCTGCAGAGATGAAATCTTCAGGGTTTGCTGTGTCACTGCCTGGACACCCTGCTGGTGGCTCTGGGCCCTGGTGGGCAGGGAGCCCTCGGGATGGGGGAGGAAGAGAGGATCTCACTTGGAATTTGAGGCTGGTTGTGGGTGTTAAGGACTGCTCATCTCCTTTAAACAAGTTTAAACCATCACATAATCCATTTTTACACCGGAATTACTGATGCTGCTAATTAAGGCATAGTGAGCATGGTGAAGATTGGACTGGATGGTCTTTTTGGCGGTTCAACAAGCAGAGAAAGGAGGGTGGTGTAGACAGACTGAAATGCAAAATGCCAGCAGAGCTTCTTCCCTCTCCCTCAGTGTTTTCCTCTGAAGTTGGAAACATTTGAAGAGGCACTCATTAGTTATTTTAACCATGATTTTGTTGTTCAGCCTTCCTATGCAGAAATAGCTGGGAAAAACATCAAAATGTTATCTAAACTTGGACAAACAAGTGTAGTAAAAGCAGAATTTTCATAGAATCCCAGGATGGTTTGGGTTGGAAGGGACCTTAAAGCTCATCCAGTGCCACCCCAGCCATGGCAGGGACACCTTCCACTGTCCCAGGTGCTCCAAGCCCTGTCCAACCTGGCCTTGGGCACTGCCAGGGATCCAGGGGCAGCCACAGCTGCTCTGGGAATTCCATCCCAGCTCCTCCCCACCCTCCCAGGGAACAATCCTTCCCAAAATCCCATCTAGTATTTATCTTCCCAACCATCCCATCCAATCTATTGTCTCATTTTTGACATGAGTTTGACCCACAGTCACCTTAAAATGCACCTAATCCACCCTCACAGTTGTTTCTATTTTCCTTTGTACAGTAGGATTTCAACTTTGAGGTGGAACATTTTTTTAGGATTCAAATCTCCCTGGATCAGGAAGAAAGGATGGATGAGACAAGTGGAAGATATTTCATATAAGAGAATATAAAAAACTGCTTAAAGCCATGTCCCAGCCTTTTTGACAAAATGAAATTAATTAAAAACAAAGTCACTTGAAGTCCAGGGTAGGTTAATTGTACTTTGGGTTCAACAGCTCCAAATAACCTCAAAGCCACTCATGGGTCATGGTAAATAATGTATCCCTCAGCAGAAATCAAGGATTTCTGCTTTTTCCAGGCATTGAAGGGTCTATTTGGAATTATTTTGCAGCTGTGCATGTGCCACTTGCCCCTTGTGGATTCCAGTTATCCACACCTCCTCCTAATGCAATTGTACATTACTTAAATGGCTTTTTTCTTATCCAGTTCAATAGATCAGGAAGGGTAAGGTCACCTCAAGCTCTGTCTTACAATTCTGTCCAGGTATAATTGAACATTTTGTTTAAAAATTGACATTTGAGGAAGGAGCAGCATTCATTTCACTCTCAAAACAGATGCAAGGTGAATTTATTTGGTCCTCAAGACTGTTCTTATCAATGCCTAATTCATTTCTCCACAATGTGGGAAGATAAAGAGAAGCTTTTTATTCTCAAGGTTCCAACTCTCCTAATTCATTCCACCTTCCTGGCTTGAAGCAGGTCGTGTTTGCACGTTCAGGGATTGATCACAATTTGTTAGAACAAGATAGAATTCCCCTCTCATCCCTTGCTGCTGATTTATAAATGGGTTTTATGGGCCCATCTGATCTGTGCATGCTGTTCTTGCATTTCAAGAGGCTTTAATACATTTATTTTGACGGCAACTTTTTGTTTAATAATAATATGTCAGTCTTACATCCTGCCTTGCATAAATAATTCCTTCCAACAGCATGTTGCTCACACATTAAAGTGTTCTTCAAATTATTTTTTAGCAAATGTCTCTAGAAATTTGTTTCCACTCCACACTGAGAGCTCATCATGTGCATGTTTTATATTTGAATTGTCTGTTAGGTGAGGAAATCATTTCTAGTGCTCATTTTGGGGCTGCTGACCTCTGATTCTGGGCACATTCGAGTCATGGAGCATTTCTAAAAAACATAACAGTGATTTTTCTTTCACCTGTTATTCAAGCCAATTGAGCAATGGGTTCACCCATTATTAAATCCCACCTTTATTTAGGGAGCACACAGAATTTTGGGTTATTTGGAAAACCTCATTATTTACTGCTCCTGATCCAACCTTTTGACTAGACATGGGAAAATAAACCCATGAAATGTAACACACTTGGCATCTGGAGAAGAAATGTTTCAGGAAATTCTGATTTCAGCTCTTCTGGTTTTAAGGGCAATTAAGAGCTATTAATTCCAATCTTTAATTGCATAATTGTTATAATTTAAATCAGCTTTCATCAATCTCCAGCTTGCACTGCAAGGCCATCTGAAGAGACTGGGGGAAGTTTGCCCTGTTTATGACATATACCTTATTTATTTATTTATTTATTTATTTGTGTAGAGAAGTTCAGAAGAAGCTTCTGGGGCTGAATTTTTACCAAAATGAAGGACTGGGTTCTAGTTGTTCTTTTGGGGGAAAAAAGGAAATTTTGCTTTTAAAAATTGTGAGGTATTATGAGGTGTTACTTCTTAAAAGCACAAATATTTCCAATTTTGAGGCAAATTTTTGCTGTCTGGAGCTGAGTGAGGCCGTTCTGGGTTTGTCATGACTTTCTCTTCTTCCTCCTTGGGACAGCAGCAGGGTTCAGCAGCGGCTCCTGAATCTCTCTTGGAAACCACTTCATTTTCCTTCCACTTGTGCCCTGATACTCTCCAAGCTGAAGCTTTAGGTAGGTCAGACTCAAGAACTTGGCTTTTATTTATAATTCTGAGGTTTTCCTGTTTTTAAGGATCCAGACAATGTCTCTGCCGCTGTTTTTCAGTACATGCCTCCCAGTTTTCCCTCACAGTCGTGAAAAACAGAAAGTTTTTTAAGGAACCAAAGATTTCAGTGAGCCTCTGTAACTTCAGGAGCTGGGAGGGGACATTTGAAATCCTTCAGGTTTATTTTTCCTTGGTGAAGCTGATGTAATTTTAGGATTTCTTGCTGTTTATATTCTGTAGGATGGCTTAAAAAATTGAAAACTGTGGCGGGGAGGGGGGGAAAGCAGCACATCCTTCCCCCCTACCCAAAATACATCCAGAGGAGATGTTTTTGTGCACTGCAGCTCTCAGAGCACACGTCTGGGGAGAAGGATTCCACTTGAGCTCCCCTCTGAGTCACAGGGATGTGAATCCAGGGTGGGATGATGTTCCCAAAGACAGGAACTCTGCACGTAGCAGGACTTGGGTTTTTATGGAGGACATCTCTGCAGGCTCTCCATCAGAACCAACATCCCTGTGCACAAAAGCTGTTGAAAAATGATTTTTCCTTCAGTGGCTTCTTGTCTTTACTGTTTACAGGGTTTGTTATTCGTAGTTCAGGGAGAATATGTATTAAATAAATGAAAATACTCTGGTTACAGAGTTTATAGCTTGTGTTTTCTAAATAAACACAGAAAACCTGCAGTAGCACAGCTGTATGAGAACTTTTCTGTCTCGAAATGGCCTTTATTTTGATAACAATGAAATAATGATAATAATAATAAATCTCTCTCCCTGCCATCAGTCACACTTAAATCACTGTGAATATTTTATTAAAAGGAAAGATTGCAACAAAGTAATTTCAATGCAGCAGAATTGAAGTCAGTTCTTGTGGGAATGGACTACTGTTCTTTCCTTCAGTCTATGATTAATTTTTAAATAAATGCAACTACACAGGCATGAGACCTTAGAGGCTTCTGATTTTCTCCTCTCTGAAATGTTCTGATTAAACAGCGAGGCAGAAGGGTTCCAATGATCCAGATTTGAAAACTATTGTAAATATTGCAGTTTGTTTCACACTGGAAAGTTCTGAGACAATGGGCCCGTGATGAATATTTCATTCCACGCTGCCATCAGGGCTGGGGGGATACGAGGTCGTGAAACTGGGAGGGTTTGAAGTGGGAGCAGGGGGTGAACCCAAGGTGCTGTAGCACAGCAAATCTATCCCATTCTCCTAAGGGGAATCCCAGGATCATTGAGGTTGGAAAAGCCCTCTAAGATCAAGCCCAGCTGTTCCTCACCTTTGTCCCCAAGTGCCACATCCACACAACTTTGAAATCCGTCCAGGGATGGGGACTCCAGCACTGCCCTGTCCCTCCAACCCTTTTGCTGAATAGATTTTCCCAAATATCCCAACTAAACCTCCCCTTGTGCAACTTGAGGCCGTTTCCCCTCATCCTGGCCCTTGTTCCTTGGGACCTGACCCCACTCAGCTCCAGCCTCCTCCCAGGGACCTTTAGCTGCTCACCCACCTCAGGCTCCTCTGCTGACAGCTGGGCACATCCAGTCAGCACATCCAGCTCCAAATATCCAGAGCAAACCCCCTCTGCTGTTTATTACCACACAGAATGCAAAGAAAACCTGGTGCTGTGTCTATTTTTGCCTCCCTGTCCAGCCTCCCTCTGCTGTGGGGTTTAGCAGGAGCTCTTTGTGCAGCACCATTCACCAGGGGGGCTCTGGGTTCATTTTTGGGGGCAGGTGAGGCTTTGGTTTAAGCTCAAAGTCAAGCCTTGGTGACTCACACTGGTGTCTGAGCTCTGTAAATTTAGAAAATATAGTCCATAATCCTCAGCCCAGCAGCTGTTTACTCCATCTGATGAGGATCTCTGGTGCTTTGGCTGCAATAGAATATATAAAAAATACCTTAAGTGGCTTGGGTAATTGTGCCAAATCTGTTTGATTAATGCACTTTGTCTCCCCATTGCTCCACTTGCAGCTTTGGACTATTCTCAAAAAAAAAAAAAACCATCTCAACAGAAACTAATTTTAGTGTGGATGTGACATCTCCTGACAGTGGGTCCCTCACAGCCTCTTAAAGCTTAATTTGCCTTCCTGTCTTAGAATACTTCTAAAATTTAAACCCCCAAAGTTCTCACAGAGGACTTTTTCCCATTTTTCCCCCAGAAAACAATTATTGTCCATGACTAATTGAATTCTGTTGGTTTGAAAATTCTGGAGCAAATAGGTAAAGCCAAAGGGAGCAAAGCTTTTGTATTTATTTATTTATTTGTTGCTGTTGCCAACTGTCTGTGATATTTTTCATCCTTAATCATCCCTGCATGAAATCAGGACTGGAATGGGACTGATCTGCTAAATGAGCCCGAGTGGTGCAGGGCTCCTGGCCACCAGATGAAAGTGGCGTTATGTGATAGAGCTGATCTATTTTAGCAGATTTTTGGGTGGATTAGAGACCATAAATCTGTTCTGGGGTGGGTTTTGTTCTGTTCAATATGCTTTGCATCAGGGCTGTGTTATTCCACACACCTCCTGTCGCAGATGGGATCGGATCCGTTCAGCCTAATGTGGTTTGTAGCCATTTGGCCATCTATTAAGTCTAGATTTCTATTTTTTTTTAACAGAATTTGCCTTTTTATGGAATTAATTAGATCAGACAACGTCTATTGAATGATGTGGTGGTTTTGTGTGACCGTGATAAGAATGGAGCTGGCTCAATATTAAGGAAATTTAAAAATCTGCCCCTCAGGCGGTGGAAACAATGCAAACTTCTGAGGGCTCCCTGCATGGATTCTGTGCTTTAGACATCTGCTCTGATAGCAGAAAAGCCTGGATAAGTGATTAATGCTGCGTCAAGGATTTGCAAAGTTTTTGCTCAGACTTGAGCACTTGTGACAAGGAACCCACAAATCTTTTTGCTAAGCTGGAAAGAGTAGAACAATCTGAGGGAAAAAAGGATAATTGTCATCACCACCAACCTCAGGACCCCAAACTGTGCTGCTTGAGAAGTTACTTACAAAGAATTGTTGATTTTGTCATCCCAGGATCTTTGAAATGGCAGGAAGTATGTGATGGAACCACAGTTCCACCACGCACAGGCTGTGAGTTCAGAGCTCCTGGGTCTTGATGCTTTCTAGATTTCTTGATATGTACAGAGAGTTTCAGATAAATCTCGCTGTGCATTCACTTCATTATTATCAGATCAATAAATAATAATTATTTGTAATAAATAATAATTATTAAAGAAATAATTAATCAGATAAATGGGCAGTTCTGCACTGAGAATGGAGGTTCAGGAAGGGTTTGGTCAATGCCCTCAGGCACAGGGTGGGATTCTTGGGATTGTCCTGAGCAGGGCCAGGAGTTGGACATAGATGATCCTTGTGGGTCCCTTCCAATTCAGGGTATTCCAGGATTTCTGACCCCCACATCATGAGGGAGCACAGCAGGAGGTTCTCAACCCACAGGCTGTTGGTTTCAGACATTTCCTCGTGGAACGGGAATAATGAACAGGGAAAATGGAATTAAGAAAGGTGTTTGAAATGGGAAACGGTGGTACCGACCTGGAGATCCACGTGTGTGTTTTAGGTTGTACATCCTGGAGGCACCTGCTCCCAAAGCATCATCCCTGTGGGCTGCAGGATTGTCTCCAGCCACCCCACTAATCTCCAACCCGTGTCATTCCATGAGTGCAACTGCCATGGACTTCATTAACCACCAGGCAGTGGGGAAAACACAGAAAATTTGGGGTTTTGGGCTCAACAGCCACTCACCATCAGTGAATCCAACAGGGCTGTGGGGATGGGGGCAGCCAGGACAGGGGGGACTGAGCACCAAAACACTGCTCGAGGGCTGCAACATCAAAGAAGTGAAGTCACTGATGGCTAAAAAACCCCAAAACAACCCAAAAAAGAAATGGCTATTTGATCTAAGCTTTTAGTCTGTTTACCAGCACCAGAGAATATCCAAACCACACAGGTTATTCACAGGGGCACACAAGGGCTTTGTTTCCAGTGTTCAGTGAGTGACAAATCAAATCCAGGCTTCTCCAGTTGTGAGGATCATCTGCCATCCGCTCTTCATTCGCTTGGGAAGTCTTTTCCTGCTGGGATGGGAGAGGTAAGATCCAAATGATGGGGAGGCTACAGACAGAGAAGCATTGTGTGTCTTTTAATCCTCTAAGAAATCCCATAAAAAGCCTTTTACTTTGAATTTGGTATAAAAGTAGATTTCTGGCTCTGCCATAGAGCATTTCTGTTTGAGGTGGTGAACCTTGAAAGGAAAAAAAAGGCCATTTTTCTTCTTGGCAAAGTCTCCCAAGTTGATCAGTTGGATCCATTTAATGAAACTTGGGGGGTTGGCTTTGACCAGCAGCACTGGGATCCACAGCAGAGGATGGATTGCCTGGAAGGGCAGCCATGGATGAGCCAAGGAATTCAGTTTCATTGAGATTGCTCCTGAAAGGGACAAGAAATTTCCTCCTGGAAGCATCCGTGGAGACATGTCCCAAAGCAGCAAAAACTGAGCCAGCAGAATGGAGTGGATTGGTACAAATCAATAATAAGCACAAAGAAATGCTACAAAATGTTCATTGTCAGGCTGTTGATTTAATTCCAGTTGTGGGGAAACATCTGTTTGTCTTTGCTGGAGCTTGGGAAGCACCGTGAAGCGTTAGAAATAATTCCAGAGTTGTTACATTTGTGAATTTATCGTAGTTCTGGGTTTGTTCTTTGATAAAGCACATTCAAAATCACAGCAGATGCCAGCTTTCAGCATAATTTTTGAAGGATTAAGTCTTATTCTGATCAGGTTTGAAATCAAACAGGTAAAGAGTTTCTGAACTCCTGGTAAATCCCTTCATAATTAAAAAGAGGGGAATTTGTTTCAAGCCTAATTTGAAGGATTTCTTCAGGATGATACTGCTGTAGTTCACTACCCACCTTTATTATAATTAATAATGTAATTACAACCAAAAGGGATCTGAGTAGGAATACTGATAAGAAATGGGGATTTTGATAACATTGACATCATGGGAACACTTGTTGGCATATGGAAAAAATCAAGGACTTTGTCCCTCACTTTAGACATTGTGTGACCAGACCTGCAAGGCCCAGAGGTTAAAATAAATTCCCTTAATTTACAGAAAGTAACAGAACCAAGAGACTTCACAGCCCATGTCCAACAAGGAAACAAATTTAGAAGAAGAAACAAATTTCTGTTATTTGAAGAGGCCACAGAAAATTCAATTTCAATGGTTTCCATGAATGCAGATCTTCCAAGTGAGGTTTGTTTTGATGATACCTTTGCCTTGACTTTCTTTTTGTTCTGCAGAAATATTTGTTTGGGGTTTTTTTCCTTTGTTTGGGTTTTTTTTTTTTTTTTAATGGAAAGTTTCTGTTCAATGGTTACTGCAAGACCTTGACTCCAAAGGACACAAATTGCCAGGTCCAATTGGAAATGATGATTGATGGAATAAGCTCCAGCCTCCACCCTGGGTTAAAGCTGAAATCTTGAGATGTGAACTGTTTGCTTCTGGAGTCAGCATGGCTCCAAGATGTCAGGAGGAATATTTGGTTTGTTCTCCCTCATTTTTATGACTCTTTTCCATGCCTGTGTTTGAATGTAGCTGGTGGATTTTAGGGAATTAAAATCAAGTCTTGCTCCAGTAGTGGATTCAGCAGGAGAGAGAATTTAGTGAGGAATCACAATATAAAATATAAAATATAAAATAAATTTAAAAATATAACATAAAATATAAACAATATAAA
>WEZZ01020731.1:226830-250059 GCA_013400585.1 Chloropsis cyanopogon
TTGTCTGTAGATATATTTTAAAATAATGTATTTTGACTCAAGCTAAAAAACATACACAGGTTAAAAACCTCCTAAAAGTTATCAAAAAGGTTTTGGGGTTTTTTGTGTCTTGTAATCAATATCACTCACCTGCTAATATCAAATACAGATTTTTGTTCAGGAGTTCTCCCACCCAGAAACTGCTGGAGACTTGGAGTTTATTCTATAGAATCATTTTTCCTCTGATGGCATCCATTTCTAGGACATTGTCCTAATTTTTCAGGATTAACTCTGCTTCTGGATCATTTTAGGACAATAAAATGCATGAAAATATAGAATGATGGAAATATTCAGGTTGGAGAAGAGCTTTAAGATCATCAAATCCAACCACCAACGAGCAGCTCGACAAATTAACAAATTAAACCTTGTCCCACATTCCCAGGGAGGGGCTGGAGCCCCATCCACCCATCTGGAATTTCACTAGAAGTGAAATAAAAATTGCATTGGCCCCTTTTTTCTGTAGGGAAAGGATTTCTGCGCAGCGTGGAGAGCATTTGTTTGGCAAAATTGCATCAATTCTGCTCTCATTTCCAAGGGAAGGAGAAGGCAAGTGGGCAAAATATTATGGGACCTCCAGAAATTGGATTTTTTTCCTTCTTTCATCCAGCCTCGTTAGTGTTAAACCCTCTCCAATTGCCAGATTGATTGGAAAATTCACATTTTGATAAAAACACTGTCTGTTGTTTCATCTGGCTCTTAGTTTCTAATTCCTGGGGAAAAGTTGCTCTTTTTATTGCTTAGTTTGGAATGGCTCCAATTTAACCCTGGAAGGAAGAGCTGGCTGAAATAGAGGAAATATGGACAAATTTAAACTGGCTTTTCTATAAAAATACACTGAAAATTCACCTTGCAATCTCTCTCCTGCACCCAGATGGCAGCAGGATGCTCTCTATAACACAGGACAGTGCTTTGGAGAGGATCCTAAACATCCCCACTTCGGTTTATTCTGATTACTTAAACCACTTTAAACAAAAACAAACACCAGCCTAATAATTGTCAGGCAGCTCCATGACCTTGGAAAAGCTGGGTTAAATACAGCTGAGAATTCCCCCACCACAAAAATCTATACAGAGGTAGAATAAACAGCTTTAGATACCCAATTTTTAATTTTTTTTAAAGGAGGAGGAAGGATCTGAATGTTTAGGGCTGTAATACATCCTTGTGGGATTTAGGTCCAATTATCTGCTTTTTCCTGGATTTCTTCTATCTCCTCAAGTAATTTAGCTCATATCCACCCTTAGCCCAGGTCTATTTAGTTATGGAGACCTTGATTTAATGAGTGCTGAGCTGCCCAGGCAAGGACAAAGGCATTGTTGAGGCTTAACAGTGCTGAGCATGAGCTAAAAGCTGCTCTGGTCAATAAGATCTTGGCTTTTGGGAGGTGTTTAAGGAGTTGCTCATGGAAATCTGAAGTTCTGGGTGTTAATTTTGCAATTTAATAGCTGGGGGACAAAAGCTGTGCACAGTAAGGGAAAAGGCAAATAGAAACAACAACAAAAAGCAAGCTGGTGATGGAAGAAATGAAAAAGAGGGTTTTTATTTATTGTTTGGGTTTTTTTTTTTACTGAGGAGCAGCAGTGAGACAAATGTAGCCTTCCCTGGAGCACAGGCAATGACTTTTCCCTCAACAGAACCAAATCTTGTGCCCGGTGTCTGCAGGAAAACCCCGGAGCAGGCAGAGCTCTGGTCCTGCACCAGCACAAAGCCATCAATGCACCATTCCTGCCCCAACTGCGGCAGAATCCCCTGCTCTTGGCTCCTCAGTCATGGGAAACTGGTTTACAAACCACATCCAGAGCTGGGTGTTGGCTGCAGGATCAACCCTTAATTTTATGTGCTCACAAATTCCCTGAAGATAAAAATTCTGTTTTGGGAGCCAGTTTGACTCTGAGCCCCACTGCACGTTGACCAACCCTTTAAAATTCAGCTGGGTTTGTGGGTTTTTATCAGAATAAATCACACAGACTCCATTTTCCTCATTCTTTATTCAAATAACTCCTTTTATCCAGTGTTACAGACCTGGTGTGGGATTCCAATGGCTCAGGAGCTTTCTTGCCAATTCCTTTATTGGTTATTAACAAGTTGTTATTCTGTATGGATTGGTCACTCAAACCCTGATGTGTACATGCAGAAAAAGTTGTTTGTGAGAGATAGTTTTCATTTTTCTGTCTAAAAACTGTTCATACAGGCGCCAGTTGTTTTTTACCCAGGAATAGATATGAGAGACTTCATTTGTCCTGTAGTGTCTGAACTTTTGCAAGCAGAAATTGTCTTTATAGGATGGTGGCAGTGCCTGGTGCAGGCAGTGTGGGAGAGCTGGAAGCAGCAAGGATAGGCAGCTCCCATCCCTTCACCTGGGAGAAGATCATCTTGGGCAAAAAGCCACTCCATCATGCAGGGAATTATCTCAGCTGCTCAAGGTTTCAAAGTTTCAAGGCCACTCTTGCAAAGCTGCGAGAGAGGCACATTTGGGGAGCAGCACGGGGGTGATCCATCACTGCTGACAAATCCAAGTTTTCCTGTTAGGATGTGCAGGAGTGCGTGGCAGACATCTGTTCCTGTGCCTCAGCAGCAGCCACCACTTGTTTTCCCAGCTCTTTCAAAGAGTAATCTGCCAGAACCTGAGCAGAATTACCTGGGCTATGGCCACTCCAGTAATCTGGGGAAGAATGGATCTCTGGATTCATAAATTATGGATTTTTGACACTTAGATGCATCCCAGGAACCCTATAAATCAGGCTCTTTTGGAAGCACAGTGCATGCAGAGCACTCTCAGACCTTGCAGGTGTGATTAAACCAACCTGCCCCGTGCTGCTCCAGTGAATTCCAAAATTCCACCCTGCCCACGCTGCTTTTATCAACATTTAATTTCCAGCAGTCTCACACTTCCATGTGTCCACCCGAGCTGATGCTGTGCCACTGAAGTATTTTACTATTGAATTCTTTTTATAAACCAGCTTTCCTGGTTAGGTCTTCTATTTTCAGATACTTAAATTCAGTGTATATTCAGAAAGTTCTCTCTATATAACCTATATATAGCTTATTCTATTTATATATATATACCTCCTTGTATTCCCTAAATACTTTAGATAATTGTTCTCTCTTAATAGAAACTATTTTTATAGTTTACATAGAAATTTGGTCTTTATAGAAACTACTTTTACAGAGAGTTTACACAGATATCCTCTGTTTATATAAATTACTTCATGTAGAGAATGTAAACTCTATTTAAGTAGTTCTAGCTAGGTGCTATGTTTAGAAATAGGTGATATTATACGGGTGATACTTTATATTTATATTATTTATATTTATATTTATATTTATATTTATATTTTATGTTTATATTGTTTTTATTGTTTTTATTGTTNAACTTATTTTTATTTTTGGGATGCCCTGGCTCTCAGGAAGGTTGGGTTTGGCTCCAGGGCAGGAGCTGAGGATGCCACCTGTGACCGGGAGCCATCCCCTCCTCGAAATTTTGTGTCCACCCCAAAGCCCAGCCTGGTCCTGGAGAGGCTTCCAAGCAGCTCAGGATTCTGCAGAGTTTTCCTGGAAGGTCTGGGGGCAGTGGGGATTTATTTCCTTTTCCACAGCCATCTGTAGGACGGGGGAACAGCTGCTCCTGCAGCAGGTGCCAGCTCCCAGATTTCCTGGGAGAGGAGCTAACGAGGTTTTAGGAGCTCTGGCTGTCACGTCAAGATTGTCATTGGATGTTTCTGGTCTTGCTCTATTAAGCAGGCACTGTGTTTATTAAAAATCAGGGGTTAAACACCTGGAATAAAATCTCTCCCTTGTAGATTGTGTGGAGACTGGGGATGCTCACAGAGGAGAACCTGCACGGGGAGCCTGTGTGAGAAAGGCAGGTTCTGATCATAGTTTAAGAGTTTAGTCATCATTTAATCTGGGGAAGCAAAGGGGAGAGGTAAAAATAGATAAATATGAGTAATTCAATCCTGCAGCTGGGGATTCAGGCTGCTTCAGACAGTCCTGTGTGGGGCTGACATTTGGTGGACTTTTGAGAAATCCAGCACCAGCCCAAACTTAGCCAAGGAAAAATATTTTTTCTCTAAGAAAACAAGCTTGTAAACATTTCATGTTCTCAAGAAGAAACTGATAGAGGTTTTGTAAACGTTTCTCGTTCTCAAAATAACATGTGTTTGTTCACTTTAGTTTATTATTTCCTCATGTGTGTTTTCAAAATATCCTCTCTCTATCTCACCCAATGGTGGTTGAGAGGTGTTGTGTCATTTAATCAATCAAGGAGCTGTTAGAGAAAAACGCTATGAAAATAAATGAATTATTTAATAAAAAACCCCTCTAATTCTCTGAGGAACTCGAGGTCTCACCTCATCATTCTCCACACCACAACGACAGTCCTGGTCATGGGAAGAATTAACAAATTCTGGAGTCCAATTTCCAGACTGGGAAATTCAGACTGGAGCAGCCTTGTTGGATGAACTTGGCTTGGCCCAGCTCCTGATGCTTATCAGGTGGCTGAAGATCTCAGTCCAAATATCCTGCAGATTATTATTTTTTAAATGAATTTTCTGGTGCTTTGCTTCTATTTATCCAAGAATTCAGTACTCTGTTTATGTCCTCTTTTCTTTTGTAAAGGCAAACGTTTTACAGCTTTCTCTAATTCATGGAATTATTTCATTTGTCTTCAGGTTCAAGGGATGACCCTGAGCATTCAGACCATAACCAGGTAACTGATGTTATTGCCTTCCACTAATCAACCCTCCAGATTCTAGAGGCCAAAGACAACACTGTAAAATAGAATATTTTATCTCCAACACTTATCCAGACTCAAATGAACTAAAATATTTCACTCAGAGTACCTATGGGCTGATGATTTTACAATTAATGCAGTGCCCCGTTACAGAAATGTAATTAAATTAAAGGAAGTTCTTGTTTTCATTCCCCCATTTTTCACTAATAATGACAATAAATACATTAATTTGTTATCACCCTCATTCACTGAATTGTCACATCCATTCATTAGGTCAGATCAAAGATACTGCACTGAAAAGAACACATCTGTCAAAATTTGACATTTCAGTTTTGTTGATCTTCTGAGAAATATTTATCTGGTAAACATTGATGAACGTTCTGTCTATTTTAATCACCATTCTCAGCTATCTTGGACAAATATTTCAACAACTGCTGTGGCTGAAATGCAGATAAAACCCCCTAAAAATCTCTCTGAGGGTGTTCACAACCCAATCACTCAGGGCTTGCAACCTTCCCGTGGAGCTTTTTTCAGTCTCATAACAGAAATCACTCAAAGCTGAAGGTCTGGATCAAATAAGTTCCTCTTGTGTTTTATTACATAAATTACAAGAGTTTTTCGGAATATTTTCATTTTAGACATTAGGGCTAATTTCTCTCAGAGTCCACTTATAAAATGATGTTAGAAATAGTTGTAACAACAGAATATTTGATACTGAGAGTTGCCTGGAGGCTTGGAAATGATTCAGTGGAGGGAGGCAGTTTCCCAAAAGAAAAGAAGCTTTTTTTTTTCCCCCCAACAGAATCTAAAGGTCAGCCCATTTCAGAAATATTTTAGTTATTAGTGGAGATGCTTAAAAGCTTGAAGGAAAAATGTGAATGTGTCATTCCCAGTTTAGAGTTGCCCTCCAGCTCATTTAATTTTAAGATGGTCTCACTTTCATGATATTGTACAGAAGATTTGAAGATAGAAATGTCACAAGCAAAGGAATTCATTATCTCTGTCCTTAAATTTGGGTGGAATTCCGTGCATTTTTACATCCTGAGTAGGGATTGTTTGAGCACTGCTTCATCTGGTGATAGAACCAGAAATATGAGACCAAACACAGCTTTTGGGAAAACCAATTTATACCCCAGTTTAGCACTGGTTTTTTACAATTCCTGCTGCAGTGTTGTGATTCTCACAGTCATTGTTTTCCCAGAATTTGTAAGAAATTCAGCAGAGCCCTAATTCCAGCAGCCTGAACCTGCTTTTTTCCACAGCTGCTGCTCCATGACTCCCTTTTCTCTGGAGGCTTTGGAAGTGATGCTGCTCTGGAGGGTGAATTAAAAACTCTCCAGGGAATGCAGACACTTTGGGAGGCAAAGGAGAGGATGGGGAGGAACAAAAGTCTGAGGCAGGTTCTTGAGTTCATTGAGCTGTGCTTAAGAAGAATTAATTTCTTGAGAAATAATACCTGAAAAGCAATGCAAACAAACAACTTACTGAAAAAATAAAATACTTTACCTGAGATGAGAATTAGATCTGCTTCAGTGAACCCGAGCAGGTTCCTTTGTTATTAATGCCTCCTGACTAATTTAGTTGCTAATACCTGCTAATTCCATTTTTATCAGCTTGGAAGAAAAACCAAACCCCGTCATGAAAACGCTGCCTGTAGCCAAATAAACTCTCTGGTGACACATTTAGAACAGGTTACACGAAACTTCAAGCTTGGTGGAGATTAAAAGGAAATGGGGAAATTCTCTGAGAGTCACAAAAGGTCTCAGTGCTTAACAGCACTCAGGGAAACAAAACTTTTGGGTTCTGAAACAGATGAAAGACAGAGGATAATCCTGGAAAAGATACTTGTAATAATAAACTTTGGCCATTGTTTTTAAATGTGGAATGTGTATTTAAAACAGCACTTATTAAGCCTAGCACTCAGCAGTATTGATTTTTCCAGGAAATAGAATTTCCCTCATCTGCTAGCACAGGAATAAAAGAGGACTGAACATCTTTTTAGACTGTTCTCACTCAGCAAATTATTATATTATTACATTTCCTTCATCCCTTCTAATCAGAAATGAGTGTACAGAGGTTGTTAACACCTAAGTAGTGAAGGTTATGATAATTTCTTTGGAAGTTTGACTTGGAATAAAAGGAGTTAGGGTCAGATAAACACTCCACACCAGCTAAATTCAGGTTTTTTGCTGGATACCAGAGCCAAGGAAGCAAAAATCACGGAGTAAACTTCCCACAGTCAATAAACCATAAGTAACCCGTCAAATGTAAGCAAAAGGGGGAAAAATTAGGCAAGGTTGGGATCTACAAACTGGAGCAGCGAGGCAGGAGAGTGGGAAAATTAATGCCAACACCTCCCAGAAATTACCAGTGGCTCCAGCTGGGTTTCTCACCAGTAAATGTCAGCTGAGCCAGAGGCAGCAAACACCTCTGGAACTTGAATATTAAAATTACTTTGAAGGCAAATACCTCAAATAGAGGGAGAAAGGTGCCAGACTTGGAAATTGAGTCGAGCATTGATGAGCGAGAGCTGAGGAGAGGCAAAGCCAGCCCTGGGTTCAATCACTGCCATTTTGGGCAAGATTTAATTGTCATTAACTTCTCTGTTGACACAAACAGAACCTCACCAGGAATCCTTTTGAATTCCTATCTTGTTAAGGCAAGCTAGGACCCACAAAAAGCATTTTTCCCTATTTCATCTGCTCATTAGAAAGCCTTTCTTATGCTTTAAAAATGCATTTCTGTATTTGCATCTGCATCATCAATCTTTTTTTCCCAAAAAATGTATTTTTTCCCTGGAAAATTCATGTCAGGAAAATTCTCAAACCCTGGTGAGAGCTGAGCCAATTGTTGAGACAATAAAGGTGCAGCCAGAAAGTTCCAGAGGGCTGGAACTGATTGTTCACCATTGAAATTCCTCTCCCTAGTCTCAGCCCTACTCAAACCCTTCTGTTTAATTCCATTTTTCTTTTTCTTTTCCAGGTTTTGTCCATTTTGCTGGATGAGTCCAAAAGGGAAGGGGTCAAACAGCACCTCCTGTGCTCACTCTGGTCTTTGCTTTCTGGTAGGATTGGCTGGGTGAGGGGGAAAGAGAAAATGGGGATTTTTCCACTGCCTTGGATTGAGTTTTTTCCACTTAAACACTGTTTTAATTAGGACTTCAGCGGCAGAAATGCCTTTAAAATTGTCCTAAACAAATAATAAGGACCTGTTTTAGCCCCACATCTACAGCAGGGTGACTTAGAAGCCCAATTTAATGTTAATTCTTACATTACTGTGTCTTTAATTATTGTGGCCCAGCATCATTCCCACAATAATCAATCAAAATTGGAAATACGACACAAATTAATCAGCTGCTGTGGCTTTTCCCTTGGATTTCAGAGTTTATATAACACAACTCTCATAATACCTTCAAGGAAATAAAAAAAAAAAAGAAAAAAAGAAAAAAATAGCAGGCAAGAAATAGATGTCTTGGTCTTTCATCTAAATTTAATGAGAAAAAGAGTTGCAATGAAATTAGAGATGTGCTGAACTATCCATAGGAGATTCCAAGCCATTATTAGCCTGCTCACCCTGCTACTTATCTTCAAATGCACACACCAGCAGCAGAAGGGATTTAGGTTACATTTTAGTAATCCAAATCTTGTAGGTACTGGGGTTTAGTGAAACTGGAGCACTCGTTACTATAATTTTGCTACAAAAAAAAAAAAATCAGTATTTAGTGGAGTGAGAGGTCTGGCTTTAAAGCACAAAAGCAAGGAGTTTGGGGCTGTGGCAGCGAGGTTGGAGTGTCAGTCTGGATTGCCAGCCCTAAAGCTGAATTTCCGTGGCTTTGGGGATTTGTCAAGTATTTAAGAGTGTTGGAATGTAAACTTTCTTCTTGGTGATGTTCAAACCTCTTTAAAACAGCCTGTAAAGAAGGGGGAAATACAGGAGGGAGAAGGAAAATCAGCGAGGCTGGGCTGGCTGTGGTGAGGAACAAATCTTTGTCTGGTATGGCCAGAGTGGGAATTGAAATCTGAATTTCCTCCTGGCTGTGGATGAGGAGAGCTGGGATCTCTCAGGAGAATTTCTGCCTCTCCCTGCCTCAGTTTCCTGGACCAGCAACTCTTTTTCTGCTGGTAAAACTGCAATTTAACTGAAATGCAGCCATGTGAATATTATGATAATACGGCCCTGGGTGTCTGAATGTAATTGATCAAAAGTAATAACTGTGATGGAAAAATTAATTGGAAAAATCATGATCAGAGGTACAAAACCTTCATCTATTTCTCTGTTAATCTGAATCCTCTATTTCTCAGTAATCCAACTGGTTCTCACTGCAATCCCTCTATTAATGGTGCTGTGTGGAAGGAGGAAGCACCACTGTGTAGAACACAAATGTGTAACAAAAATAACATTTTGTGGTGTGGGGAAATGTTGAGGGTTGGGTTTAAATCTGCAAAGTTCAACAAATTTTGGACAACAGCACATTTTAGCAGTGAGTGCAATTCCTTCTTTATCCCCTTGGCAGTTTCTACCTGCCCAAAAATATTCAAAATTCTATTTATGGGAAATGCTCAGCCACTGATTGACTCAGGTTACCACAGGGCTCTCCCAATTAATAAAAATCAGAATGCAGTGGTCCTGTCAGACACGGAGCTGCATTTCTGATGGCAAATTCATGACTTGGAGCTCTCCCAGTTGCTGCTCTCCCTGTTCCATTTTTCTCCCCCTGCAGCTGAAAAAACTCCTGAATTCCAGCAAAGGTGTGCCTTTGCAATAAATCCACGGGCTCCTAAACATTTCCTGGCCTTGCTTGAGAAATTTTAACAGCTTGAAACATTTTTTTATTGCTTCAAAGGTTTGTGTTTGCCTCTCAGAGCTCAGCCTTTGCACCATGAGCAGCTGCTGCCTTTGGTTTTTACAGGACTTGTTAGGAAGCAGGAAAACTGTGATTCCTTCCAGTGTGCCATGAAAGAATGGAATGCATCCACTGCTAACTCCAAAGTGATCTTAAAAATGCTGGATTCCAAATATTCCTGCTCAAACCTGGCTGCCCTCGGTTGGGTTTATCAGCTGGGACTGATCTGCAGTGGGGCTTTGGAAAGCAAAGCTCAAGGGTTAAAAATCAACTTTCTGGGAAGGTTTGGGATGGGTTCATGCACGGTGGGAATGCTCAGAAGCTTTGGAGGCAAAATTCTCACCAAACCCATCAGGTCCTGGCTGGTGGAAATTGCTGTGGTCTTTAATACTTGTAGGTCTGGAAAATTCATTAAATTAAGGCTTGGTCTAGTTAAGCCAAACGTTCAGTTTGTCCCCTGTTCTGCTGGTTTTAAAGCCAAGGTTTTGCTTGGAAGCTCTTGGTGATAGCTGAATATTTCTCCTCATGTCTCTGCCTATATTTATCTGATCCTCTGGTAAATCCTTCAGGGCTGAATCTCCTGAATCCATTATCCAGGCTGCACTCGTGGAATCCAATTCAATAATTCAATACTACTCCAAAAAAAAAAAAAAAATTAAAGCTATTTTTAGAAGCTCAGTTCCTCATTCAGATTTTTCTGTACAACCAACTGCAGCTGGGGATCATTTTTCATATTTCCCTATCAGTGTTTTATCAGCTTTTTCAGTTTGGGATGTTAATTGAACTGAATTAATTCTTACCAACACAGTGTGAGGAAAATGTTACATCCAGAGTTTTATAAATGGTACCTCTCTAATTACTGACATTTTAATGGATTTATAGATGATTTAGCTAGATTTAGATATAGATAATTATAGATTTATTTAGATACAATATTTGACCTCTGACCTAAAAAGTGGGGATTGATGTGGCACAAGAAAATAGAATTTCATGATACAGCAGCAAAACGAGACTGATACTTTGTTAGAAGTGTTTGCACATGAAATGTGCTGTGAAAGTTAATTTTATTACTAAATTGGTATACAAAGCTGAATCCCCAAAAGGGAACTCAGCTGTCAATTCTTCAAGCACAATGCTACAACTAAAAATAAAAAATTCAATGTTCACATGAAATTTCTTGGCTTAAAGCGTGCAGAGCAGATTGTGCAGCTCTTCTTGCTGCTGAATACTAATTTTACATGTAAACATTTCCTTATTCTGGAAATGTTCTTTCGTTTGCCTCTCACAATCCCTGCAAAAATGGAAAATAGGAAATGATCTCCCTTACAAAGGGAGCCTGGAAATAGAATAGATGTGAAACTGCAGATGGAAGGGTCTTAGAAGGAAATTGTGTGTCCAGTGGTGCCTGTCAGCATCCCTCCTGTTCCCATGGCATTGCTGGGCTCCCTGCAACCACTCAAAGTCCTGCAGAAAGAGAATTTGGGGTCAGTTGGGCCCACGGGGTGAAATATTAGAAGTTCATCTGTGTTTTACATCAATTTAAAAATAAGAATTCCTGTGCAATTAGTGAGATTTAACAAGGTGATGGCCAGGGGAGAAGGGGAAGATCAGGCTTTAGCTAAGGTTGATATTTTCTACCCACAGGTGACAGGATGAAAATGAATTTGTGTCTGAGATTTGGGGGACAGCAAAAGTAGGTTTTTTATTAATTAAGTACCTCTAGCACAGTGTCCTTCCCATGGAAAAAATCTACAATTTTCTCTTGGAATAGTGTCCAAGGCCAGGTTGGACAAGGCTTGGAGAAACCTGGTCTAGTGGGAGCTGTCCCTGCCCACGGCAAAGGGTGAAAAATAAGATTCCATTTGGCACTCTGCACCTACAAACTGAGTTTGCTTTAGTCCCTTGCTCCTAATTTAGGTTTTCCTGCTGTATCACATCCCAGGGGCACCCCTGGGCCATAAAAGCCTTGTTTTCCTGTCACAGGAGTGCTGTGATTCCCAGCCAGGTGTGGATACTCTCCCTGCATTATTTATCCCTCCAGGAGCATGGAAATCCCTGCAGCTTGTAGCTGCTTCAGGCTGAGACCTGATTTAGATTGGCACAGAAAGAGTTTTTGTTGCTGTTTCCCTCTGCAAATAATCCCATCTTCCTGCAGACATTCCTTCATTAATTCAGCTGTTCCCCAAAGTCACCTTCTCTACTCTGCTGCTTGGCTTCTTCCACTACAGCAAGTGGTGGGGGATCATTCCTTGGTAAATCCACACCATTCATGGAGGTTGGAAAGGGGATAGAAGAGAATAAAAAGTGGTGGAGGAAAGGAGTTAAGTAAGAAATTGTTTAAACTACGGGTTTGGGAGAGGAGGGAATGAAAGATTTTTATATTTCCAACTTGGAAGTGTTGTGAGTTTGTAATTTGTGCTTGGTTTGATGCATTTTGTAAAAGCCATGCTGGTGGAGTGGCCAGGACCCTAAATGTGTGTTAAATCCCAAACCAGAGGAGCTGGGCTGTGTGCTTGGTGATCTTGGAGGTCTTTTCCACCCCTAGTGATTCTGTCATTGTCTCATCTTCCCCCCTGCCAGCTCCACCCTTCTGCCTTGCCCTTGAACACCCACCTGGTACGTGCAAAATTGGTTTTTCAGGTGGGATTTTGAGGTTTGAAAGCTGCAGGAGGACTTTGCTGCACACACAGCCAATTTTTAGATGAATTTAAGAGTCTCCTCCCCAGCTTTGAAAAGAATAATTCAGCTCCACAAATGTTTGGGTTTTCCATCTGACCCCGAAGTTAGGGAAATCCTTCCTGGGGGAGCTGAAAGCAGGAGCAGGTGCTGCATATCCCAACACCAGCCCAGCAGCAGAATGTTCTTCCCTGGTGTTTTAAGCTCTTCCCTGACAGCTTATCAAGCACCACGAGCTGAGCGTGGAGCATTTTAAAGCGAGCATTTTCAGAGGAGAAGCAGCATCTTTGCACGGAGTCATTAGGAGATGACATTTCCAAAAGAGACTCAAAGACTTATTAAAATTTGATGTGAGCTTCAGGAGCCTCTCTAAAGTGAATCACACCCCCCTCTCCAGCCAGGCTTTGTGCTGACTCCCAGGCTGGCGTCCCCCAGTCCTCCAGATTTGAGGAGCTTTATGAATTCACGATGACAGAGTGTCAGGAATTCAAGGACCAGCTCGCCACAGAGCACGATTTTGGATGGGAACATTAAAAATTCCTGCCTGGAATTGTTCTGGCCCACCAGTGGGAGCAGAGCTGCTGGTTGCTGGTGGAGGGGAAAGCAATTAGAGGAGAGGCTGCTGCTCAGAGCTCCTGCTCTTGGTTGTTGCAGGTTGCAAACATGCTGAGAGCTGTTTATTTGAGCAGAGGCTTACTAAAGGGAGTGATATTCATACATTTGGGTCAGTGACAATTTTATGTAGAGCTGTGAAGTGCTGCTGGTTTGGTTTTTTGTTATTTTTTTTTTTCCCTCCCTGGAAACATGGGCTGTAGCAAAAACAAATTGCTGCGAACAGAAGCAGCTGCCAGAGAGGTCAAAGAGTAATTTCTGTGGCCAGATATGATCAACTGGTGTTGAGAAAGAGGTGGATAAGGAAGGAAATTGTGCAGTGCCTTTGTTTCCAGGAGAAGAGCCGATTAAGATGTCAGCTTGTTCTGCTTCCATCTTCATTTATTAAATTGTCAGCTTCTATCTGTCCCACGGGATCTCCCCGTAGTGAATCTTCTCTGCAAAGGGAGAAGGGAGCTGGGCTTGGTATTTCAGACTCAGCTTCCCATTGAAATTGCACTAATTTCAGGGCCTTAAAGATGGGCATAAAAAGCAGCACATTTGAGCTCAGCTTTAGTCATTCATCACGCAGGATTTCTTTGGGCAAAGCTTGGAGATCAATCCTTTGGTTTCACATTCCATCAGTGTCATATAAAACACATCTCTCAACTTCCAGGTGACTTTGGCTTCCCTTCAGGCTGACTCAGGACCCTGAATGAAGAAGTTTTGGTTGTCACTGGAGCCCTTCCTCCTTCTCCAGGCTGACCTGGACCCACTCTTGGAGGTGTTAGGTCATAGGTTGGACTTGATGATCTCAAAGATCTTTTCCAGCCTAGTTCATTCTGTGATTCGTTCTTGGATTCTCTTTGTCCACTGATTTTCCAAGGGTCACCCCAGCCCACTTTGCCCTAAATCAGCCTTGCTGTGTTCTCGTGGTGCATCCTGTGATCATTTTCTGTGTGGGAGGGCCGTGCACAGATCAGAAATGCCTTTTCAGACAAGCATCAAACACCAAATCCCCGTGTCTTGCTCCACTACAGATGTCAACAACAACAACAACACTTGGCCCGCTAGGGAGATCCTTTGGCTTCCTTTTAGCTGACCTGGTTATTCCTTCCAAGGTGAGATCACACCAAAAGCACGTGAAGTCTAATGAAAACAGCACCTGGATCTGTGAAAAAGGTGCAAAAACTCATTTAGTTGATTGAAGAGCCTTCAGTTTGCAAACACCTTTATTGCACTCCACACAGGCCTCGCCCAGGCCCACCCTCTGGAAATAAAAACCCCTAATTTCTGTTCCCTGAGCCGTGCTGGAAGCTGGCTGGTGCCAGAGGCTTCCCAGAGCTGCAGCAGAGGCTCTCAGGGCACAGCAGAACGTGCTCAAAGTCACAGCATCCTTGAGCCTTCACTGCCTCCCTGTTATTATTGCTGCTGTTATTAGACTTTGTAATGCACTCAGCTCCCAAGTGCTCCCTGCTATTGCTGAGATTACACAATCCTTCAAGGAATTTTAAAGACAGCTGTGCTGTGCATGCTCCAAAGGACCAAGGAGGGGGAGAAGCTGCTTTTTGCACTGCCAGGCAGCGTTGCTGTACAGAACTGGAGTGCAGGTGATGGAGAAAAGACCTCCAAGAGCTCCGATGGACAGCAGGAGGAGGGAGGGGCGGCTCTTCCCAGATCCTGCATGCCGCAGCTGGGGCTTGGAGAGAGGTGGAATGAGTTTTTTCTTTGGCTCAGCAACCAGGGTGGAGAGGCCAGAGCCACACAGACGTGGCCAGGAAGGTCTCAAAGGCTCCAGTGGTTCATGGTGGTCCCATCTCACCACAGAGCCACACGCAGAACGTCAAAGAACGAGAGAATCATTAAGGCTTTTCCATTTTCAGGGAATTCTGGGGGGCTGCTGTAATCCCATTTCCAGGGAATTCTGAGCAGGTGCTCATCCTGATTTCAGGGAATTCTGAGGGGCTGCTGTAATCCTGTTTTAAGGGAATTCTGAGTGGGTGCTGTTATCCCATTTTCAGGGAATTCTGAGGGGCTGCTGTGGCTGTAGCTCCAGTGGAACCTGCTGTTTTCCCATTTTCCAGGAATTCTGAGAGGCTGCTGTAATCCCGTTTCCAGGGAATTCTAAGGGGCTCCTGTAATCCCATTTTCAGGGAATTCTGAGTGGGTGCTCCTCCCTCCAGCCAGGCTGGAGGGCTCTGGGTGGGAGAGGGCACCGTGCTCAGGAGCCCTGGGATCCTCAAAAGCCTCTGGCTGAGGCATTTCAGGGGAGGATGTTACCAACCACTTGGAATTACCCTTGGTTCCTGCATCCAGCTTTCCCAGAAACCTCAGGAAAAAGGCAGGTGAAGTGAATTATAATGGAGTATTGGGGATTTTCCTCAATCCCAAACTCACCTGAGAGTTGCTGCTTTCCTCTTGGCCAACCTGGTCCTTGGAATTTAGGCCTGAGTGCTGTTTTATATATTTTATTTTACTCTGCTTTGTCAGAGTGAACTGTGACATATCAAGGAGGGGGAACCTAAAACTCTTCCCTTTGTGCATGGCAAAGCAAAATGAGGTTTAAAAACTGCTGGATTTAAGCTTAATTTCTTCCAAAAAGCCTCAGGAAGGTGAATGGTAAAGAGGGACCATGAACTAGGAGGGACTGGGTGGTGCTTATGACAGAGGCTGGGATGAGAGAGCACCTCTCAATAAATAAATAAATGTGTATCAAGGGGATCAGAGGATTATTTATCGTGACATTTGGGCATTAGAAGGGGTAATAGGCTGAAAAAAGGGAAGAAAATTTTAGCTTTATAGCGGGGGAAAAAAATTCCACCTTGACAGAAATTTTTTGGGCAGTGGGACAGTTCTGGAAAGGAATTGGGGAACTAAAAGCTGCACTGAGTAATCCTACAGTAAATTATTATAGTAATTAAAAGGGTAAAATAAGATTTAATAAAATGTAAGAGTTTCACTCTTTTCATGGTTCAGGGAAAGGGCGATTCCCAAGCTGCAAAGTTCTGCAGGGAGTTACAGGACCTCATGGAATTGTGGTGAGGGTGGAGAAAGGATGGACCCAGAGCTGTGACAAGAGGTGACAGCCAGAGGGAAAAGACAAGAATTGTGGCTCACCATGACAAGAGGCGACAGCCAGAGGCAGAACACAGGGATTTACATTGGGATCATTCTAAGAATTATTTTTTTCATCATGAACGTGGCCAGACATGAGATGATGCTGTGGGCTCACCCCTTTATGAAGGGGTTAAGGATATCAGAGGGGCTGGAACACGTTGGTTTGGCAATGCTGGTGGAATAAGTTAAATTGTTTTATTGGGCCTGACATCTGAAGGCAATCAGAGAGAGAAAGGAACCAAACCCATCCCTCTGGCTCGCTGCCAAACAACCTGCATGCTGCCAGAGAGGGATAATAACACCAATTGGCTCATTGTCTTTTCTCAAAAGCCATTTCCATTCATTCTGCTCCCTAATTGTTCTCCCAGCCAGCTTCCCATGTCTGTGTTTGGGCTGCGCAGCTGAATTCTGTGCTGCTCCTGCTTTCAGCTCCTGCTTGGAATCTCAGCCTGGAGCACCTGGGGGTCAAAGCAGCCCTGGAAAAGCACAGCAGCAGCAGGGGGATGGTTTTGTAAGCAGGGCTTTGCTAAGGAGGGAACCCGCAGCAAATGATGAAAGGGAGAACCCCAAGTCATGACTGGAGGTGAGGTTCAAGCAGGGATGATCCAAGGAGCGCCGTGGAGCGCAGGATGGGGGTGAGGAGCTGGGCAGAACGCCTCCTTCCCCTCCTGAAATTTGCCTCGGAGCTGCTGCTGCTGTTTCAGAGGATGCACAGACCCTCAGATCATCATCTTCTGCCTGAATCACAACTCACAGGAGCAGCAAGATGTGTGATGAGGGGATTCTGATTAGACCCCTCTCACTTTGGAAGGTGGAGTATTCATTTTCACAGCCTCTCCAGCCCGAGATTCGATTTCACTTCTCGTGCTTTGCAGGAATCGATAGTTATTCTTTAGATGTTGAGTAGGAAATAATTGTCTGGGTGTTGCTGGAAATTGCTGGGTGCATGAAATGATCAGGGATGACCCCTGGAGAGTCGGATCAGGAAGGTTTGAATCACCCACTTTGAATCACCACCCCCTGTGTGACCTGCAGAGATGAACAAGGCTTATCTTACATCTTAAATATTTACAGGAAATACCAAACCATTGCTAATGGCTTCACCTAAAAGCTTTTGACACAGTGAAATTAAAGCTGGCTGTGGAATCAGGGTTATGTGGTTGCTTGAACACCACCAAACCCACTCTTCAATGTTAGTGGAGCCAGGATGGATGTTCTGGACCCAGGATGGATGTTTGGGACCCAGGATGGATGTTTTGGTCAAATTTGCCTTCAGGATTGCTAAATGCTGCTAATAACATATTGATAAATTAATCTGAGTCTGCTGCTTTTCACAGAGTTTTGTGGTGCTTGACTATTCCTGCGTTGCTCTGATGCCTATGCTCCCCTCCAGTCTGCAAATAGCCATTTATAAATTTGGGATATGGAATGACTCAGTTCATTATTAAAGGATACTGAACCTCAGAGACTGCAGATAATTACTTTTGCATACTATTAAAAGTGTTCGTAAAAATTGACATTATTTTAAGGCTCAACGAGAGGTGCACGACTAAAATAGCATTAAAATTTTATTTTTTCTCCCTCTCTACAAATCCAATGACATTTAAAATATGACATTTGGAAGGCAGAACCTCTAATACCCAATAATGCCAGCGTGTGTGGCTGTATTTCTTTGCTGGCTGCAGACAAATGCTCGTCAATGTCACCTTCAGCACCTGCCATCACTTATTAGCAGCTCTGAAATCCTGCTTGGGAAAGTTCTGGAGCGTTTTATAGCCACCAGGAAAGGCGATTAATTAGGCTGCGCCGCCACACGAGCGCTGCAATTATTTCGCCTTTCCTTTTGATTTTCTGTTGACCAGAAATTTTCAGGCAAATCTTGGAGGCCAATTAAGAAGTTGTAGGATTGCACACAAGTGCAGATCCCATTCCTGTGGACTTTGGGCTTGGGATTTGCTGTGTGGAACTTTGATTTGTTCATCTCCTTTATTTTTGCTCTCATTGCTGCCATCTGCATTGCTCTTCAAGGAAATCCCTTCTTTTGAGAGCTCTTCTAAATTTAGCACACAAAGTTGGAGATACAAAGAGTAATTTGAGAAGTGAGTGGATGCAGAATCAAACCTTGCTGAGTTCTTAGTTTAAAATTACTTCTCCTAAATATCCAGCTGTAAAAATTTAGGTTTTACTGTGTTTAACCTTTTTTACCTCCTTTTATCAGATATCTGCAATCATGGAATGAGTGAATGTGGCACTTTTTGATGTGGTTTAGTGGGCAGGGTCATATTTGGTCAAAGGTTGGACATGATGATCTTGGAGGTCTTTTCTCACCTCAACAATTCCAAGATTCTCTAATCACAACCCAGATCCAACTATAAAATTCTAGTTAACATTTAGTCAGGGTCCCATTCAACAAAACTGCATCCCATGACACAGATTATTCAAACAAATTTCATTTTAACCTGTTCCAGAATGGAACTCCTGCAGGACACCTAAATAATAATGAATATATTTCAATACCCACAGCAAAGGCTTAGCAGATATTGCTGCATGGCAGGAAAGTGTTCCAACCTCTTGGAGTTTTTATTTACACCAATTTTTCTGACAGAGTTAAGTGCATATGGTTTAGAGAGGGAATTCTTGAGAGACAAGTGAAAGATAAAAATTTCTGGGCTTGCATTTCAACTGAATAGCAAATGAATTTGGGGACCGGATAAGACAGGGCAGGGAACTGGTCTCCATCTGCACTGTCTGACCCAAATTAGATCAGAAATCAGTGGGCTGTCAGGAGTGAATCACACTGGATGTAACTAATAATAAACTGAGTCCTGACAGGCAGAGGGGGAGAGGGTTTTGATGCCTTTTTCCAGGGCTACCTAAAAGCAGAGGCCAAGCAGAGTTAAGGGGATAAAAACCAGTTCTATTTTTTGAAGGCCTTCAGGCACATTTAGGGCAGACCAAGCCCCCCAGGGCCTACACCCAAAATGGACCCTGGCTCAGGGTTTGCACACTTTGATAAGTTTGGGCCATTTGCATGTTGGGGTTAATCCTCCAATTCCACCTTCAGGTAATGAAGTCATTGACCCCAGGTTTGCTGCCCCAGCTCCCTTTTGTTTCCATCTCTGGGCCCTGAGGCAGTGAGGTGTCCTTGACTGCCAGGAATTCCTGGAGAGGAATTGTTGTGTCTGCCCAAAATGGGGAAGCAGCAGCTGACCCTGTGTGTGGGGTTGGGAGTTCTGCACTAAAGAACTGCAGGGTTACACGTGCATGGAAAATAGAAAAGGTAAAATCCTAAAGCATCAGTTCAGTTCTGGAATGCTAAAAGGACACAGGAATGGAGGGAGATCATCACACGGAGACTGCTCTGAGGGAGCTGGGCTGAAATCAGCCCAAGGACAGGATTGGCATTCCTGGTAAGGGATTACCCAGATTTTAGACCTTGTGTGCCTGAATGCTGCTGATTTTTGATTTGATTTGCAGTTGTGTTCATTCTCCAGTCCAGGTTTTAAAGACATTCCAGGCAGTGTCCCAGCCGTCTCCAGGTGAGCAGGTGCCGGGGGCAGCAGTGGGATCCATCCAGCAGCTCCAGGGACAAATCCCATGGAAGAAACATCACTGCTCCTGTGAGATGACAGCCTTCACTCCATGGATTTGCCACATTCCCCCTCCTCTGTGCCTGCTCCATCCCTCTGGATCCAGCAGCACCACATGCTCTGGCCTGCTTTGCCAAGTGTTCAATTACTGTTAAACCGCCTCTCTAAGGGCTTGGATCATTTAAAAATTCCCCTCAGATGGGGTCCTAGCCATCCAATCCTGCTATTCCTGTATCCCCTGCCACACAAAGCTCCTAGGAACAGCCTGCTGCAAAGCTCCCAGGAAGGAATTCCTACTCAGGCTGGATTATTTTAGCGCTGTTGTCAATAGGTGGCAACAATCTCCTTCCCTGCAGCTCCTCAATAAATGTTTACGCTTTTCCACCGCCCCGGCTGGAAATTTTCTCTCAGAGTCTCCGGTTATTTATATCTGCAAAGTTCTGCATTTCCCCCATTATAATTTTTCATGTCACCACAGGCCAGCGACGGGGGAGGCATGGCACGACATTACTTTATTAAAGCCGACACCTCGCCGTGGATCGAACGAGTTCTCATCCGCTGCGTTTGCAGCCAGAAGTCATTAGCATTCCACTCCTGCCCTGCCATCAACTTATGTGCTCCCAAATATTTGCAGAGAATCAGATTTATAAAGTGGTCAGAGAGCTCCAAGGAAGGGAATGTGACGCTCCAGGTTCGCTGAGGTGTCCAGAGCGTGGAGGAGTCGCATCAGCATCACCAGGGACTCCCAGGATTTGCTTTCCTGTTGCTGCTCCTGATTTATCCAGGATGACTTCCAAGCCTTTACAAACACGTGTTTTTCTCTTCCCCTCTGCTCCTGATTTATCCAGGATGAATCCCAAGCCTTTACAAACACATGTTTTCCTCCTGCTTTATCAGAAATGGGTGATGACATCCAGGCTCCTTCCAAATTTGTCACCGCTGAAGTTCATGGGGTGAAAATGCATCTTTTCATTTGCTGAATGTGTTGAAAGCCCCTCACACCAAATAGGAGTCTGGAAGTCATTCAGGCAAATCTCAGAATGAACCAGGGTGGCCACTGCCAAGTGCTTTTTGCACTGGTTAATCTGCTTTTCCTCAGGCTGGGTTTTTTAATCTCTCAAAAGATGAGAACACGATTTTCCTGCCATTTTTGTCCTGTTTCATCTTGACAGCTGTGGCTGTGCAATATTAGCAGTTACTCATGAAACACTTCCCTACGCAGGGTTTGGGAGCATTTTAATGTCACATTCTCATCACACTCACAAAGGTTCAGCTGCTAAAGTTGGTACACAACAGGCACTAATATTTTCCTGAAGTTTTTTTCTTTTTAATGTGAAAAACCAGGATGTTGCTCACACTCCACAGGAATACATATTTATGTAATAGAATTTTAGAATCGAATATATATTTATGTCATAGAATTATAGAGTCGTTAAGATTGGGAAAACCCTCTGAGATCATCAAGAGTTGAGACCATAAATATATAAATAATATAAATATAGAGAATAAAGTTACCTTGAGATTTGGGATCATGAAATTTGGGAATGCCAAGGCCAAGGTACCATTAAAAATGCACATCACACTGGCTGTAGTTCTCAGATTTTTATTAATTTTACTTGATTTCTATCCCAGCCTCTCCCCACCCTCACAGGGAGGAATTCCTTCCTCACATCCAACATAATTACTTCCAGTTCAGCTCATTCATCATTATCAATCATCTTTGTAACTTCCAGCCTGAACAATTTTATTTTTCCTTGCCGCAGGCACCCACCACTGGTCCTGCTGGAGGTGACCTGGAGGAGATGTCCCCAATCAACCCACGGGCTCACAGTTAATATTTTAACAAAGCAAATCCAGGGGCTCCATCCCTGAGCACCTGGAAATGGTTGGAGGAGGGAAAACACTCAGGAGGAAGCAGCTGCTGGGGTTTATAAAGGCAGGAGCAGAGGTTGGGGGTTTCCTTATCCCACAGGAAAGGAAGTGCTTCCTGCTAGGAGTGAGGAATCCAACTGTTTGTCTTCTCCTCTTCAGCCCATCCAACTGCTGGAACCAAGGAAAGAAATCTACTGTCCCAGAGGTAAGGCTTGTCCCAAGGATGCTCTTTGGTGCTATATGCTGCCTAATCCTAGAAAAATATTAGAGAATATAAGAAAAATGTATTTTTCCCTTTATCTAAAGGGGGTATAAGCAACTGACTGAAGTTGGGGCTTTTGTTGTTTGGATGGGTTTTTTCTTTAGCTGTTGCAAACCTTTGACTTCTTCCAACTCTTGCTTTTATGATGTATGTCTGTTGGAGAGCTGATGTTAGAAATCTGACATATAAATTGTCTTCCAAGTGTTTCTATTCAGGCTTTGAAAAATCTAATCCACCCTCTTTTTTTTTTTTTTTAACTTATTTAAGTCACCCTCTTCTCTTGTTAGGCCTACCAATATTTAATTCTCAGTCTTAAGTAATTTCAGGGTGCAACTTTTGCCTCTGAGTAAACAAGAGCGTAACAAGCTCCCAGAATGAGGCAGGCACAGGCAATCAGTAATTACCAGACGAGGCAGAAGCTGCATTTGGTTCCTGAAGAATTTTCTCCAGCAACAAAATGCTCATTTCTTCCTTGCCAAGGCCCCAAAACTCTGCTGCTTAGAGGTTGCACAGCTCTCAAGGCTCTGGGTTCATCCTTTTCTCTCCTCCTTTTGACTCTGGCTGCTGGAGCAGCAGAAGGATGTTCCAATTATCCCACTCAAATCACACCTCCTTGGCAAGGACAAAGGGAAGAGGCTCTAAAGCTGGGGAGAGCTGGGCAGAACAAAGCCCCCAAAGCAGAGAATTCTCCCTCTTTGTGCTCCATCAGCTGCAGCACTCTGAGCAATCCCACCGAGATTGTTTATCCCAGTGCTTGTGTGGAATGTGCCTCATCTGAAGATAAATTCATGATTATTCAAGTGGGCTGGTTTGTGTTATTGGTATCCAAATATTTCCCTAAATTGGCCAGACCTATTTAGGTGCTGTAGCCAAAAAAAACACATTTATGGGACAGACATCACTTGTATAATTACACTTAAGCCAACCAGAAGCTTTATTAATTTATTTATTTTCCTCAGGAGGTATTAATGTAGCTTTCTTTATATTTTTTCTGCTCGGTGAAAGAGAATTTTAAAACCACACAATTTCACCAACTAGTAAAAAATGTAAGGTTTTTCTTTGCTTTGAACGGTTAAAGGAAAATATTGACTGAACAAAACGCTGCCTCTGACCACATTGTTTATTAGGAATAGATGGCCTTCAGTTGAACAGTGCTGTGTTAAATTAATTCTCCTCAAAACTTCGAGCTGTAATTATTGAGGGGGCAATGACCAGGAGCTGGGAGATGGATGGGCTGCTCTCCAGGAATTCCTGGGAGCGCAGGGAATGAGCAGTGAAAGGAGCAGGAATTCACACCTCGTTGGGCACTGCCTTTCCCAGGACATCATCACCTGGGAAAAACACTTTCGCTCTCCAGGGAAAATTTAAAAAGTTTAATAAATACAATAGGAGACAAGGTTGGGTGTATCCTGGCACTCACCAAGAGCACACTTATCTTTGGGGACACCCCTTAAATACCTTTTAATGACATCAGCCTGTTGCATATTCATAGAGCCTTATGCATAATAAA
>WEZZ01020731.1:250114-262504 GCA_013400585.1 Chloropsis cyanopogon
GCTATGTCACTAAGCTTAATTAACAACAGAAATAACAACTATATCTTGATAAGAATGCTACTTTAACACTACACATATAAAACCTATTTTAATATTTGCAAACAGCCAGCATTATAAGATGTATCTATAACACATTCTTATTATATCAGCTATTCCATTACTAGGCTTAATTAACAACAGAAATAAAAACTGTATCTTTATAACAAAGTTACTTTGACACCACACATATAAAATCCATTTTGAATATTTGGGAAAAGCCAATATTACAATATGTATCTATGCCATCACTGCTCTTCATTCCAAAGTGGGTGGAGAGAGACACTTCAAACTGCAATCTTTGAAGGTTTAACTATTTAAATGCTTCATTCAGGCAGCTTTTTTCTTTCCCCACCCACTATTACCTGTGGTTTAAAGGCAATGTGTATTTGATCAATGGTAACTGCAGGCCTTATACCAACTGATCAAATGTAGGAACTTCTTGGGCATTAGTAGTGCATTGTTCCATGTAACTTAAATTTAGATATTGATTATGCAGCTATTGCAGCACCAACACCCATAAAACCTGGATAGAAGGTGAGTGCATCCACCACTAGAGAGTAAAGAATAAGGGGATTGGAAAGCAGAGCTTTTAAAAACCTATAAAAAAATCAATTATTACACTAAGTTGATCCTCATATTTAGCAAAATATTCTGCACCAGGGAGTCCCAGCCCTGTGCTGAAGTGTTCTGATAAACAAGTGTGATGCTGCTGAGGGTGGTTTTGGTGTGTAACCGAGTTTATTTCCCATTTAAAAATGTCTTTCCCAAGATATGCTGCAGGACTGGGGCTCGGTGGAGCTGAAATAATGCACACCACGAGTAGCTGCAGTGAGAGAACCGGGGGGGAAAAAACACCCCACCCTCCCTGGGGGTTTGGAATGCAATTTCTGACTCTTCTGTCTCAGAAAGAAAACCCTGCTGTGTGAAACCAGGAAGGGTCATCTCCTTTCTTCCAGGCCAGCAGCTCCCAGCGCCTGAATAATCTCTTGGGCAGTACAAGTTCCCTTGGACTGCTGTTTATCCCTTTGGGATTTTACCTTCTGGACACTGGAGCAGGGTAGAGCTCTGTTCATTTTCCTTAATTGGCTCGTTAAATTGAGAGTGGATCCCAGGTCTGAAGCTGTCAGCACGGACAGGTCTTGGTGTCTCCATCCTTTAATGATATTTGTTTACCCCAGATGAATCCATAAAGATGATCCCAGTGTCTTTACAAGCCTGGATTTTGGAGCTGCCAAGGCCAGCTGCAATCTTTAGGTCTTTATTATTCCACAGACACATCTGGGTGGCCAGAACAGACTCTCTGTACATGTTTCACTTGGTGTTTTACAAGGTGCAGCCAATTATTCACTGCAGGAACCACCAGGACTGGCTGGAGAGGAGAAAATGAAATATAGACTTTGTAACTGACCTGGCATTGCTTGTTCCCCGTGCCTTGGACATGTTTTTATTGGGAATACACAGCCCTAACCACACCGTGTGGATAATTTAAACCAGGAGTTAAGATTAATGTTTTCAATAAATAAATAAATAGGAATGCCTTTATGCAGGGACACCTTCCAAGCCTTATCCAACTTTTCCCTGAATATTTTCAGGGATGGGGCAGCCACAGCTTCTCCCTGCTCCCAGGGAAGAATAATGTCTGTGAGGAGAGCAGGTTGGACAATTAAAAGAAGGAACAGCAGATCCTACAAATTAATTAATAGTGCAGGGAAGCTTTATCAGCTGCTCCTGCTGATGCCTTCGGATGGGAACATGGAATTTAATGGGAAGGTAACATGGACAGAGCTGCAGGAGTTATCCCACACAAGGTGCAATTAACACCTGGGAGCTTTGCACTGCTAGATCACTTTAAAACCAAGTGCTCAGAGGGATAAAAAGGGGATTAGATGATATTCGTGGTGATAATGAGAAGATCAGGGTTTATTACTGAAAATCACAATGCAGAGGAGAAATCATCCTGTTTTAGGATTTAAACTGCCAGGATCACCAAACGTCAACTGGCAGCAGCAGGAAGGAACTGCCCTGAGGGCAGGGTTTTCACCGTTAATTTTAAAAAGGTTTTTACACCTTTTTTGAAAATCCTTATTCCTACGTATGTTACCACTGCCCCAGGTGGGGTTTGAGATTGAGACATACCAGGATTTTTAAATCCCTGGTTGCTTTCAAGAGCAAAGGGTTGTTCTGGGCACAGGTTTGGGAGGGTTTACAACACTGACAAGGTTTTTTTGAAGTCTTTGAAATGTGCAGTAAAAACTGAGGGGCAACCTTTTAAGGATGGAAAATGCATCTTTTGGGGAGGTTTGGGTTTTTCTGCAGAAGTTATTGGGCTCACTCTTGGCATGGAAATGTGGGAATGTGTCTGAGCATTTTGGCTCCTAAACACCAGGTAACTGCCACAGTTTTATAGGATTTTGGAGTTTTTTAGTTGTGGATCATGATTATTCACCACAATATACTTCATAATTATATCTAAACATTTTTATTTTTATTAAAATCAAGAATAAGTGAAAGCACAGTAAAATCTTAGGGGGGAAAAAAAGGTGGAATTTTTACTCTGTGGATCACTACCAAGACTAGAAAAAGGGGAGAAATCTCCCAGAAACCAAAGATTTTATAGGGAACTGATATGAGCAGCACCCTCCAAGTCCAGTTATTGTTTTTACAGCTCTAATTCTAGGATTCTGAGGTAGAGCAATAACAAAATGCCAGCTACGATGCAGAGTTAATTAGTGAGCGGGGAGTATTTGCTTTTAGTCCTATTTTTTGCTAGTTGAAACACACAGTCTTAAGTAATGAACAAATAATCATCTCTTCAATGATTTAGCTCTGTTTGTTTCCTTCAGTATTCCATTGTCTTGGGAGGCAATTGATGAAGTTGGGGAGAAACTGTGCAGCATGGTGTGAAATGATATTTGCACCCCAATCACAGCAGATAGATTTCTGCTGGGCACATCATAAATTCCCTGCTCCCTTTAATCCACTCCTTTCATTATTCCTTGCATATTGCTTTTTGCAAGAAAAACTAATTTCAAAATAGATCAGGAATTTTGCTGCTGGAATGGCAGGATCAAGGTTGGAAGCAGTAAACACTGAATTATGGTTGTCATTCACGTGTTAAGCTTTCTCTGGTCTGATTTAGCTGGCAGCAGAGTCCAACAGAGTTAAGAAGGACAGTTGGTAAAAAAATAAAATGATAAACTGTGAGAGGCTAAACTGAACACCAGTTTAGCTCAATAAAGCTCTTTATGGATAAATAACAGCAAAGAGCCACTGATTCTTGCTCTGGGCTGTTATTGACTTGCAGAGAAGTCTCCCATATATCAATCAATAGGAAGGCTTGGCTGGGAGAGTTTTACTACAAAGGGAAATGGACTGAAAAAGTGACCTGAAAAAGAAGCTGAAGTTAAGTGTCTCAACATGGAATGTTTCATAAAGTTGTGTTTCAATGAGAGGCTGCAGCTGCAATAAAAATGAAAGTTGTCTTCAGACTTGAGACAAAAACGTGCAGGCAGATATTTGGGTGTTATTTGGATAGTGCAGGTTGTGTTGCTGCTGCTGCTCCTGACCTGGGCAGAGCAAATTAACAGAGATCCCATTTAGAGCAAAAGATTTCCCTGGAAATGTCCCAGGCCAGGTTGGATGGGGTTTGGAGCACCATGGGACAGTGGGGAGGTGTCCCTGCCACGGCAGGGGTGGCACTGGATGGGCTTTAAGCTCCTTTCCAACCCAAACCTTTCTATGAGGGATAAAAAAGACTCATGGAGGTGTCCAGGATGAGAACTGAGAGCAGGTAAACTGCAGGGTAACTCCAGAGCTGGAGGTGGGAAGGGATGCTGGATGATTTCCAAGTCCTGAGCAGTGTGTGCTGCTCACCCTTTGGTACACAACATAAACCTGGCTTTATTTCCCACCAGATCCAGGCCTTGCTGGAGGTGCTGAGAATGCCTGGAAATCCATGCAGTGGTTCCCACCCCTTCCTTGTCCCTCCTTCTCCTGGCACAGCTGGAACCTGATCCTTCCCAGAGCCACTGGACCAAATCCCTTGTGCCTCTCTCTACGAGAGGGGGACGATGGTGGCCCTGCCAAGCTCGGCTTTGTGCTGCTCACTCCACAAAAATCCTCCTCTTTCCCTCCCATCAGCAAGAAGCTGGCTCCAATCTAGTCGGTTCTGGTTCTTCTTGAGCAAAAGGTTAATTCTGAGCACTTCAGTTTCCAGCAGGAGTTCTGGGCTCTGTTTATTTTCACTTTAGCAGAGCAAACTCTCCTCTGCCAGAGAGCTCCAAAGGGCCTGGTCAGAAAACACTGCTGATGTTAAACACCTTTAAGTAAACAGAGCTGAAACAATTAGGAATGCCAGCTTTAAAGTTCCCTACTTACTAGAGGGAGTAAATCAGCCCAGCAGAGGAGAATGTTCCAGAATAACACCAAGATCCAGCTGCTGCCGAGGGTCAGGGCAGCTGCCACCTTCTAGAAAAGGTGTTGGAAACTGCTTTTGGAGTTCCTGGCATTCTTGGTAATTTCAGGTCATCCAGAAGTGTTGAAAAGGAGTTTTTGAAAGCTAAACCAGCTGCATGTAACTATGTAAAAAATGAGCCTTGAGTGGATTCTAAAGGGTTGGAGAGTGCCTGATTCAAGGTGATGTTAAATCCTGCTTGTTTTCGTGTCATGCAGTAGCTCACATATTAAAATATGGTCTGGTTTATCAATAATAATATTCAATACAGAAAAAAAATCTGATTTTTTTCTTTCCAAGTGCTCCTTCTGCAAGGGCCTTGTCTCCTCTGTCATCTCTGCTGGTTTTGGGAGCTCAGGTGAAGAAGGCTCAGCCTGAGCCATGAACCTCTGTGCAAATCAAACCTTTGCAGTGCCCAAAGAACTCACCAGGAGGGAGAAAACTCTTGTTGAGGGTTCATGTCAGATCTCTGAGGGTGCTGATAGATGTGGAAATGCTGGAAATGTCTGCTCCTGTCCATACATGAGAAGGGCAAGGGCCAGCCAGGGAGGTTTTTCTCCTTGCATTGATCCCACAGCTGGGAGTCAGCAGGAAAATAATAAACATCTCCTCTGCCAGTCTCTCCTGAGCCCTGCTATAGGTCAGGCCGTGCTTCAGTCCCAAACAGAGCAGCAGAATATTTATGGACACTCGTGGAAAGAATGGGTAATTATTTCTCAGTCCTGCTGTAGCATTTATAAGCCCTTCTCCAGGAAAGGTAGTGAAAATGGAGAAAAATGTTACTACAAAGCAGCTGTGAAATCCCATTTGCAGTTGTAGCTGCTCAGAATTTTTGCTTGATGATTTTGTTCCTCTTCTGTACCCTGAGTGGTGACCTTTCTCTCCAGCATGAACTTTACAGTGCTCATTTCCCTGTGAAGCTAAGAAGGAAATAGATACCAAAAACCCCTGCTTGTAAATTCCTCCTGTATTCCTGTTTTATCCTCTGTCCGCAGAAATGACATTTCATCAGCCACGTTAGGGGAAATATCTTAATTTTGGAGCACATTTGAGGATGGATTTGTGCTTTTCCCTGTCTTAGTTGAGACAGAGACAACACAAAGTACCACACTCCATTTTCAGAAGGCTCCAAACTGGTTTTATTAGAGCATGCATGCTTTTTATACATTTTTACAAAACTCACAAGTTTACACTTCACTCATTGGTAAGAGAGACAAACCAAGTGCTCATTGGAATGGGCAGCTGCAGGTTTCTCTTATTTATCCTTCTTTCTTTATTGGTTTCTATGTCAACGACCTTGGTAGAAAATTCTTTCTACATGGATCCTCTTACCAAACTTCTCTCTGGCTCACAGAAGTCGCTGTGAAACCTCTTCCACATTTCCCCAGATGTGTTGGTACAGACATGCTCAAGACCAGAAAAAACAAAAAAAAAATCCAGAGTTGATTTGTGTTTGTGCCTGGTCCACCAAGAAGAGTTTTCCATCTAATGGGCACTAGAGTGTCCCATTGACCTCTGGAATTTGCTGCCAGGGCACCAATGAACCATCTCATGCTCAGGATCCAGTGGGATCCAGCAGCGCTGGTTTTACTGGGATTTTCTAACAGGAAAGTCCGAGGATTGTCTTCACATCTGGAGCCCTCTGGCTCCACGTGTTTGGAACCCGCAGAGCTCGGCAAATCCCACTTTAAATGGTGAATTTCCAGTCGGAAATGCCTGGGGACACAGGCTGGTTACAGTAGGGACTCTACTAATGGCTAATTAATTGTCTAAACACATTAACTGTTGATAGGCAGAGGCTGGCATGAATAACAATTAAAGGTAAATTATCAGCCACAGCTCTGAGCAAGCCCAAATTGAGAAACACTGATTTAATCTCTGCTGAGAGGCACCTGGGCACAGCCTGCCCTGCTAAACTGCTGGGGAAACTTCGGAGCTGCCAAATTAAGGAACAATTCCAAGTTGGGTTTTGTTCTGTTTTTGTTATTTTTCTCTAATCCTTGTTAGAAAACTGAAGCAAAACCCCCACCACTATCAGTTATCTTGCCACAGGAAGATGCTTTGTGATTATCACGCATCCCTCATGTTTATTTAGCTCAATAAATAACACAAAGGCAGCTTGTAGGAAATGAATCCTCCCTGCATTATCTTGTTATCTGTATTTCCTCTGGAAGAAACAGTGCTGGAATTATGTGTTTGCATTTTGAATTCTAATATAAATCAGCTTGAAAAAGGAAAATAATTGGCTTCCCCACACGCCAGATTCGAACCTTTCCAGGTTCTGTGTTTAGGCTGCAGTAGTCAGGAGGAATGCTGAATTTCCTTGGTGTTAAAAGCTGACTTTATGGGCAGATGGGATATTTAGTTAGCTGGGAATTTATCAGCTCTTTCAGGAATAAAATCAGGCCTTGAAGAATAGAGTAGTAAAAATGTCCATGTGAAGTTTTTCCTGCTGGCACAAGGCACTGCTGTCACGTTTTTTTTTTCATTTGGTTCATTCCTAAGCAAAACACCAAAGTCCTCTCAGTAGCAAAGCCACCAAGAGTGGCAGTGGTGGAGAGAAATCTTCACAGCACAGCAGGACGAGCACTTTGTCCTTTTAAAAGTGCCTCAATTTTCTCAAAACTCTTTAGAGAAGAAAGGGATGGGCAAATATCAGGAGTGTGGAGGAGATGAGCTGAGAGCTGCAGCTGGGATGTTTCCAGTGGAGCACAGTGTTGATTTGGGAAGGTTTTTAGGTGCTCAGGGAGGTGGGCTAAGACAAAGATTTTCTGTAGGAAAGTCATTTAAGGTTTTGTTCTTGAAGCAGAAGCACTTACTGTGGCTTTCTGAGATTTTTCAGTGGAACACCAACTCTCTTTTTATTATTGAACCTGAGGGGATGAAGAATTTTGGGTTCTGTCTTCTTAAGCCTTTGGTAGGGAAGCTGAAAGCACATTCCAGGCCCTTTCCCAAAGTCCCTCTCCAGCTCTCTCTCAGCCCTTCTAGGCACTGGAAGGGGCTCTAAAGTCTCCTTGGAACCTTCTCTTCTCCAGGTAAACATTCCCAGCTCTCCCAGAGCAGAGGCAGGACACAAACTGAACCAGTTCCTCAAGACTCGGCATTTATTAATTAAAAGATGAAGTAAATAATTGCTGCGCCGTGAAGGTTTGGGTGCAGAAAAACGTGTAAGGGAGCCAAGAATAAACTAATTGAAACAGAATTACATCCAACATTTGCCTCATGTCAAGAGGGGCTCAGTGTTTGTTTTGTGAGCCCTGGCAGAGGGGATATTTAATACCTGAGCAACTGCTTGCAGGGAAACACTGGGACCAATAAAGAATCTGAGTCTCCAAGTGCCTTAGGACTCGAAAATGTCATTAAAAGTCACTCCACAAGATTAGGACTGAAAATATATTCTGGCTCTCCACGCCAGCTTGCTGTGGGATGTGCATGGAGCTGCGCATTTATAAAATCCTGCACTCAAATCAGGGAATTTAGGAATATCCTGAGCTGGAAGGGACCCACAAGGATCATGGAGTGCAACTCCAGGCCCTGCACAGACAGCCCAACCACCCCACGCTGTGCCTGAGAGCTTTATCCAGATGTTCCTTGAGCTGTGGCATCCTTGGTGCCTGCTTCATTCCCAGTTTTTAGGAAAACACGTGTTTCCTTTAACCATTTTCCAAGCTGTGCCCGGCTGTTTCCAAGTGCAGGGAGGTTTTCTTGCCACTGCAACCACTGCAAAATAACCCTGCAGCACCTTGGGATTGCCCTTCCTGGCTGAGACTAAAGTTCAGCTTTGATCCTTACCTGAAACGTGGATTTAAACTTTTCAGCTTTGACTGGGTAGCGAGGCAGCAGAGGACTGAAACTCCAGATGTTTGTGGCAACAGCTCTGATTTTTGTGTGTAAATTCCTTTTTCTGCAGAGATTATCCTGCTGGGTTCATGCTCTGCAATCTGATTTATCTGAGCACACTGAGGTGCAGTCTGTTGGTCAATTGGGCAGAGGTGAAACACCCCTGAGTGAGTTCTGTCCTTGCCCCCTCTCCTGAGTGCCAGTGATGCTTTAAATTTTAGCTTTTATATATTTCAGGTTCTGTGCTGCTTTAGTGTGTGGGTCTGAGCTCCATGTTCAGTGCTGGTGAGCTCTCCTCACAGAGCAGGGAGACAAAACAATTCCTTCTCCAGCTGGGGACCAAGGACAAATGATCCAAACCTCAGCCCAAGAGCACAAACACCGTGGGCTGAGGAGAGAAAAACAAGCAGGGTGGGAGTGCATGAGCTAAAGCTGGAATGAACAATGAACTCCAATCTGCAAATGGAGCAGAACTGATCACAGTGACAGAGCCCGTGCCCGGCCGTGCATTTTGTGCCCATTTTGGTTCATCTTGGGTGCAGCCCTGGCTGGGCTCTGGTGCTGCCCAAGGTGGATCCATGGAGGAAATCCTTTGAATAAATCCCTGCTTTATTCTGTGACTCTGCCCAGCTCTGCTCCAGGTCAGTGTTTTCAAGGCATCATCAGGGTGAGATTGGCTTGGTCAAAGATGGGGCAGTGCAAGGGAGACTCCTCCATCCTTTGCTTTCCCTTCCAATCTTCCAGGGATGATCTAAGGGATGATCTTATTCTGAAGCATGAATCAACTCTTTGTGGTTTATTTCCTTTCTCAGAGGCCCCTGTGGATCTTATTTGGAGGAACAAGTAACGATTTGAAAATGGGTATTTCTGTTCAGATAAGAGAGAACATTTCAATATTTAGGAATACAATTAGCTTCATTAAGGACACCAAGGAATCAAAGCATGGAGGAGCTTTGTTAATGAAATGGGGTTTTTAGGCAGGGTGCAGTGAGAGCAGCTCCCCACCCCAGCACGGGGCGATGCCAGCAATGACCAGCAGCTCCGGGAAATGTTCACATGGAATATTTCCTATGGAATCCACACCTCCTGCAGGCCATTTCCAGAGGTTATCTTGAAGTTAACACACATTCAGTGCAATTATCACCTCCCCAAGATCATTTAGTGCGAGCACAGATAACTAATTATAGCCACACTTGACTCCACCAGGGCTGCAGAAATTATTCCATTCACTCAGACTAAGAAAATATTCCCATTACCAGGAGAACCAGGCCCAGGCTGGGTTTGCAGTGGTGGGGATTTCACCAGGAAAGAAAGAACTGCTGTCGGAATATGAAATTGCACTAAGCTGTGATTAAAAATTAATCCGGCTTCTAATTGGAAATACTCGGAAATTAATGGTGAAATCCTTCCAGGAATACATTAAAAGGTTACCACTGTCAATTTTTAATGGATTAAGTTTCATTATCAGATAAGGCCATAAAACCAACTGGCTTTCAAGAGGTGAATTTCCACCTTCCAGGGTTTTTCCCACCTTGTTTATTCCTTCAGCTTTAATGTTGATGCATAAATCTTTGAAGCTGCATTTTCCCCTGTCCTTTTCCCAGTCCTTTTCCTTGCTTACTCTCCTGGTCTTTTTTTTTTTTTTTTTTTCCTTTTTGCTCATTTTCCTCCCTAAATTTTCAGTTCCTCAGATGCCATTTTTTAGGCATTTGTTCTGATTTTTCCAGGCCTTTATTTAAGCTGTTCATAGTCCCTCATACCCTTTACTGAAGCCAAATTTTTTGATTTTATATTTTATTTTATCTGACCAAATGCTAAACCTAAATAATACTAAAATTTATTTAATTATCTTCTTTCATCTCTGTCTACTCTTGATGTTTGGAAGATTGGGTGACAGATCTTCCAATTTGATAAATAATATACTTTAAAATATGCAATTTTAGCATGAAACATTTAATCAGAGATTTTTATTACATTGTTCTCTTAATCCCTGTTATTGATATGTCCTCCTATATATGTTGGAAAATTTTCATTTTTACAACTGTTCCTCAATGTCCTTGTGACACTTTAGGTTCTGTGTTCATGCAGAAACCAAGTCATTATTCTCTTCTTTTCTTGTTCATTTTAAATTTATTTTTAGCATATTTGTTAAACATTTAAAAAAACATAAGGAGAGGACTTGAAATAATAGCCGAGCCTTGCCAAAATATTTTTTTATTATTCATGAGATACACAAAATGCAGAGATTTGCAGCACTATGAATCTTGAAAAGTGCTTATAATCGTGATATTTATCTCTAGATTTCTCCTGAATCAGTGTTTTATGGTAATTAACAGTGAGTAACGGTGATTTGCTGAGTTATCCTTCAAATTTTGAATCCCCTAAACCTAAATTTTGGTTATTGATGTTCTTTTCTCATGAGCTGTTTCCACGTGCAATCCCAGTGTTATCCCAAATTCCTGCTGGTGCTTTGGAAAGGATGTGGCCCCCTCAGCTGGGAACAGAGCTGTCAGAAATGAAATTAAAATATAATTTTTTTTTACTTTTAAGGTATTTAATAATTTGAATTGAGGGGCTTTTTCCTCTTGCAGTATGGAAATATCTCCTTTTTTTTCTGAGGTCTCATCCTGCCCAAACCATTCCATGATTCTGTAATTCTATTTAATTCAAAACTCTGTTCAGAAATACCAGGTGCGAAAGCATCTTATCCTGAGGGAAAAAATGATATTAAAAATCAAACCAACTGGGCAAAGCAAAATCAGCAAAACACATGAAAGAGATATGGAACCACATTTAGAACAATCCAGAAATGGCATCTCTGAACTCCCACTCACCTGCCTCAAACCAAGAGGAAAACCTCTCCAGCTCTCAGGTCTGGTGCTCACAGAGAATCCTTTTTTTTTTTTTTTCAGTCAAATATTGACCTTTTCCAGTGCAAATCATTGCCTTATCTCATGGAGCTTGTTCATTTTGGGAGCAAATATTGATAATTTTGATAATAATTAACATAGGCTGATAATAGATGTTCAGCAATTGATAAACCATTGCCACGTAAGGGAGGAGCAAAAAGCCCACTCTGTTCTAATGAATTTTTTTTCTGATAATGGAAGAAAATATGTTTTAAAATTATTTTTGACCTGTAAAATACTTAGTTTATTAGAGTTATAAATTAAAATATGGTCTTAGGAGAGATAGTAAATTATGCACCTGCATCTTTAACCAATAATACTCCATATAGTCAATATATTCAATAATACTCTATAATTCCCATACTCTAGAAACAATATTTATATCCCTTTCCATAGATAAATGTGTCACACGAGCCGAAGTTAAATCTCATTTAGGATCTTTTGCTGGGAGACTAAAGAAATTCTGTTTTTTCAGTGAAAATTTGAATTCACTCGATGTATTTACTGCAGTGTTTGCTCATCAATCTGCATCAATCAGGGCGGTGGAGAGGTGAAAAACAATTGTATTATAGCACGGTAAAATCAATGTTTTTGGGTTTCTTGGTTTTTTTTTTTTTGTATCATCTGAGGCTGAATTCATTCTGAGCAGAATTTGAGCTGTTCATTGCTACCATCAACACCCCCCGTCTTTTCCTTTCTGTGTTCCTTTTTCAAGGTGAAAAATGCCATTTTCTGCCTCATTCTTCAGCGTGATTTTGGGAGCAAATATTGCTAATAATTAACATCAGCTGATAATGAATGTTCAGCAATTGATAAACCATTGCCACGTAAGGGAGGAGCAAAAAACCCACTCTGTTCTAATGAATTTTTTTTCTGATAATGGAAGAAAATATGTTTTAAAATTATTTTTGACCTGTAAAATACTTAGTTTATTAGAGTTATAAATTAAAATATGGTCTTAGGANAGTTTAATAAGGGATAAAAGGGACAACATCCAGCACTGGGGTGTTTGGCAAGCTGCTTTAAAATGAGATTAAAACAATATTCTTATATACTTTAACATTATATGGGTTAAATGAATATGCATTTATATAATTATATATATATATTAGAGAATATACAATGTTCTTATACACTTTTACATTATAT
>WEZZ01020731.1:262638-286210 GCA_013400585.1 Chloropsis cyanopogon
TTGTGGTTAATTATAACTCACAAAAGCCAATACTGTGTTGTCATTTATAACAAAATATTTAAATTCCTCTGTGTGATTGTGTCAGGTTACAGGGACTGAGCATCCCAAGGAGCTCCCAGCCCTTTCCACCCCAAACCCCAAACCCAGCCTGGCTCAGCAAACCTCATTGTTTGCTGAGGCTCCTGCTCAGTTTTCAATGTGAGGAATTTTGAAGGAGTTTGAGATGGGACATCTTAATTTGGTTTTGAGGATATAATTTATTTTTCTTGTGTTCTACATACGTAAGAAGGGTGAGCTCAGCTCACATCTTTGTAGCATAGTTTAGAAAGTCACCAGACCCTTAGTTACAAGATCATTTAAGGAGTTATTGACTAATAAAATACTACTGACAAAGATATTCATGTTTTTAACCTAATCTTTAAATATTTTGTCTCATAGGCTTATGTTACAGTGTAAACTTTCTTAGATAATCAAGTTAAATAAGTTAAACAATAAGTTAAACTTATAGTACTATGGTCTAAACTTCTGATTTACTTTTATAACTACTTTTCTTTACATCTTAAATTCTAAAACTCTAAACTTTGTTTTACTTGATTTCTTTCTTTTACTTCTTCCTTTTACTTTCTTTTATTTAATTGAACATGTCTCTACTTTAAACTATAAATCNTATCAAAATCGTTGTGGTTAATTATAACTCACAAAAGCCAATACTGTGTTGTCATTTATAACAACATATTTAAATTCCTCTGTGTGATTGTGTCAGGTTACAGGGACTGAGCATCCCAAGGAGCTCCCAGCCCTTTCCACCCCAAACCCCAAACCCAGCCTGGCTCAGCAAACCTCATTGTTTGCTGAGGCTCCTGCTCAGTTTTCAATGTGAGGAATTTGAGATGGGACTTCTGAATTTGGTTTTGAGGATATAATTTATTTTTCTTGTGTTCTACATACGTAAGAAGGGTGAGCTCAGCTCACATCTTTGTAGCATAGTTTAGAAAGTCACCAGACCCTTAGTTACAAGATCATTTAAGGAGTTATTGACTAATAAAATACTACTGACAAAGATATTCATGTTTTTAACCTAATCTTTAAATATTTTGTCTCATAGGCTTATGTTACAGTGTAAACTTTCTTAGATAATCAAGTTAAATAAGTTAAACAATAAGTTAAACTTATAGTACTATGGTCTAAACTTCTGATTTACTTTTATAACTACTTTTCTTTACATCTTAAATTCTAAAACTCTAAACTTTGTTTTACTTGATTTCTTTCTTTTACTTCTTCCTTTTACTTTCTTTTATTTAATTGAACATGTCTCTACTTTAAACTATAAATCTACATTCTCACTTCTAACGCTTCAGTTTAGAAACCTTTTCTAAAGTCTTAAGGCTTATGTTTAATTCTAAATTTTAGCTTACAAGCCCAAAATTTTAGGAGTTCCTTACATTTCATATTCCAGCACTTCAAGGTCTAACTCACTGTGAGTTAAACGCTGCTCTTTGAAGTTGTCATTTTAATGAGTACTGCGAGTTTCATGTTGTTGCAGTTAGGATCTGTTTATAAAAAAAAACCCCACGAAACATCTTAAATTTAGTCTGGCTTATTGAACCGTGGCTAAAATCATCATCATGCAGCAGTCGGGGTCATGCTGAAGGTTCTTCTGAGCTCTGAGGGAAATTTCTGACCCATAAACCACAACACATCTGATTTTTATTTCTTACATTTGCTCTGTAATAAAATTCAGTGACAAACGAGGAGAGGACAGGTCTGGAAATGAGTAAACGTGGGAGCTCAGAGAGCACTGGGGCAGAATTTATCTCATTTCATATTTCCATTTCTCACTTTTCCAATTCCATGGCCCTTCTGTCAAGTCTGGCAGATCCTGATGATTGTCCAGGAGATTTAAACTTTGATTTTCACTCAAATCTACCGAGTTTTTCTGTTTCTTTAACCCTCTCCCAAAATCTTGATCTCGCTGCTAATGAAGCAATGACTGACGCTGCCCTTAATTAATTTTCACTCTCCAACCCTCGGACTGAGAAAATGTCATTCTGTTAGATGACTTTTCTAACGAACATATCTAGTTCTGTGTCAGTAAACATCTAGTTTCTCTGCTGTGCTGAATAATCACTGCTGCCAGCTTGTTTGGAGAGGAATCAAAGTGATGTCCCTCCAAATAACACAAATCATCAGTGCCTCAAACCCACAGCGTGTTGAAATTCTACCAACAAGTTGCTTCCTGTGTCTCCTGAAATATTTCCCATCCCATAAATCAAATATTAGCACAACACCAAGTTGTGGCAGCCCCAGCAACTCCTTAGGATGAAACAAAAAGCAATTTTTTTTTTGCAGAAGCTTTGAAGTGTGAGACAAATCTTGTGGCTGAGATGGTTCAATGGAGGCTGAGGAAAACAAGCACTGAGGTGGGAGCAAATTCTAAATGTTAGAGTGCTTAAATATTAATAATTCTCTGTTTTAAGGGGCTGACCAACCATGTTTAGGCACAAAAAAAAGGGATTTTCTGTAATTATTTCTGTATCCTGCAAATAGCTGGGATACTCTGTGGTCACCTGATTTTTATCAAGGAACAGTTTGTACCCAATGCAATGCACAAATCCCTACTTGATGCCATCCTTTATCACTCTGTGCTAATAAAAGGAATCCTGAATTCCTCAGCTTTGCTGTAAATGTTTCCAAGCAAAATGATGTTTATCCTCATTTTTTACTGCTGTCAAAACTGTGCGTGCAGAACCCATAACAGAACTCAGAGAATGAAGTGCAAACTGGATTCCTGTGGCCCAACATTTTGGGTTTTGGCTCATTTAGCTGAGCCCTGGTGCCCTTTTGCTGGCAGAGCCTGGTGTTTGCTGCCCCAGCTCAGGAATATTCCATCAGTCAGTGCTCATCGCTCCAGCACATCCACATTTACATTCCCTTCCTCCCATTAGCGTGGTTCCAATCTTTTTTTTCCCCAAAACTATTTATTTTGAAGCATTTGAGTTCATTCTCATTCACGTATCTAATGTCTCTACTTTTGTATTTGATTTCCTAATTTCATTTGGGTGAAATTCGTCAATTTTTCCCTTTATTTTTTGCCGTATCATAGTGAAAATAAGGAATAATTTATCTCTCTGAGATATATATTAATTATTATATATTATCTCTCTGGGATATATTACAGTAGTTGTGTCAGTGATGTTATAAAAGTGATTTTTTTTTCTCCCTTTTGGGGTTCAGGGAAGGTAAAACTCTCAGAACAAACACCCTGGAGATTAATTTGTAATTTGTGGGCTGGAGAATGAGGGTTTGAGTCACAGCTGACCACACGTCTTTAGAACCAGAGAATCATTAAGGCTGGTAAAGACTTTCAAGATCATTAAGTCCAACCTTTGTATTTGCAGTTAACAAGGTGAATTCTGACTAAAATATCCAAGGTGGTAGAGAGCCATTAAAAAAATCCATTTTTTGCCATTGTTAGATGTAATTACGTTCCTTCTTTACTGGATGTAATTGTCTTTTGGGTACATATTTTTATTAGCAATCAGAGAAACACCAGTAGCAGCCTAAAATACAAAATATTTCATGTAAAATATGAGAACCTCATAGCCTTAGTGGAAGAAACTTAAATATAGGTTGATACAGCACAGAACATTGGGATTACAATGATGAATATCAATTTTTGTTTTAGAACTTTGGCATAGAAAAGACAAAAAAGAGGAAAAGTGGTGCAAGAGAAATCTGAATTTTGCTTAGAAAGGATAAAAGAATGGGGACAAAGGTGCCTGTACTGGAGATTTAGATTGTACACGCAATGCATTTAAGGAGTTGCTGAATCCAGACTGAAATTGTTAGTTTATTCCATGTTATCCTTTAAAACTCATCAATAGCACAGATATTTCTCTCTGGTTTACTACAGAGCAGGCACTCGAGGTCACGAATCTCCTCTGCTTTAGTTATAAGGCACAGGAATTCTTGATCATAACCTTCAAATCTGATTTTTTTCACTTTCTCCTCCTGTCTTTCCTTTTTTCCTCCCCAACAGAATTGCTGTTTTCTCAGTATGCTCTCGTCCTCAAATGTCACTGTAAATCAGCCCTCCAGCTGTCTGCTTTCCTCTTTCCTCTGGCTCCTTCCACACTGCACTTATTAAATATAACAATAACAGTAAATTATCTCCACTCCTCTGTTTAAATCACAAACGTTTCTTTTGGTCAGGTTGTGCCAGCAAACCCTGCAGCCTCTTCTGTCCTGCTCTCCAAAATTTCACTGCTGGCTCCCCTTTCCCTTCTCCTTTTCCACCACTCCATCCCTGCTCCAGTCTGTCCCTCCCACTCCTTTTCCTTCTTCACAATATTCACCCCTGAGTATTTCAGTGTGCCATCTACAGGAAAAATCCTCTTAAAATTCAGATATTCCAGCTTAAAATTGCTCTGCTCTTGAAAAAAATTTCTGGTGACATCAAGGCAAAATATTTGTGCAGGCTGGAATATGGGAAAAGTTTCTCTCTTGTTAGTTGTTGTTGTAAGTTCTGAGTAACTGCGATTAAATTTTAAGAATGATAAATTGGATCAGCTCAAGGATTTTTTTTGTTATTTCAACAAAGCCAAAACCTGAAGGAGTGACAGCAACCCAGGCTAACAAATAAAAACAATGGCTTTAATTAGAATAATTCATTAGAAGCAGAAACCCAATGTGCATTTTGTATGAAGACAGGAATGAAGTTTAAAGCACTGCTGTTTGCATTCCGAGATAAATGCAAAAAAACCTAAGCAATGTATAAAATTTAAATCACAACACTCTTGCAGAGCTCCAGAAACACAAGTTCCTGCAGGGCTCTGTGTGTGTTACAAAGGATGCCTCATTACATCTCCCAGTTTGAGGCAGGTATTTGTTAGACTGTTTTTGATGCTGATGTTTGGGCTTTCATTTGAATCCAGGCTGCAGCTCTGGAAGCACCACCCTGAGTCTCCCTGTGGCTCCAGCACCAGTGAGCATTGCCTGAGAAAAAAAAAAAAAAATCTGCATTTCCACTTCTTTTCCCAGGCTTATTTTTACTTATTTTTGCCTTCTGGGTTGAAAACCCTCCCCAAGCTCTCAGCCCCACCAATTTTTTCCTTGTCTGCCTCTTGTCTTTCACATCTGGGCCCATCCTTTCTTTCCAAGGTGCATTTTGGAGGGACAGGAGAGGCAGCCTGAGGGGACAGCCCAAGGCTGTGTCCTGTCCACCCTTCCTCTACTCTCATTTCATCAGAAGTTCCCACCACAGAGAGGAGCCCCATGGACAAATCTGCTCCATCACAGATCCATGGCAATCTGTCCTGTTTTTATTGGGGCCCAGCTGGTGGTTGCTGTTTCCTTGTGAGGGTTGGAGATGTCTCTGGCTCTTCTTCACCTGCTCCTGGGCACTGCCAAGATGAATTTCACCAGGCCAAAAGATGGGCACTGGTTTTTGGGATTCCCCATGAGGGGATGGAGCTGGGGAAAGGGCTGGAGAATTCCTGAGGGAGCTGGGAAGGGGCTCAGCCTGGAGAAAAGGGGGATCAGGGGGGACCTTGTGGTTCTGCACAACTGCCAGGAGGGGACAGCCGGGGGGATTTGGGATCTTATCCCAGGGAACAGGGATGGGAGGGGAGGGAACGGCCTCAGGCTGGGCCAGGGGAGGTTCAGGGTGAATTTTAGGGAAAATTTCTCCCTCTAAAAAGATGATCAGGCACTGCCCCAGCTGCCAGGGCAGTGGTGGAGTCACCATCCCTGGTTGTGCCACTTGGGGCTGAGGTTCTGTGGCAATGCTGAGTTCATGCTTGGACTTGATGACCTCGGAGATGTTTTCCAGCCTTACCAATTCCAGCCTGGGGACAGCTGGATGGCTGTGCTGGCCATGGACAGCAGCCAGCCTGGGACCTCGAGCCAGTAACCTGGTCTGTACATTCCCTTTTGTTTTCCCTATTTCAGGGCAGGGCAGATTGACCCATTGCACCTCTAATTACTGCAGCCTTGCCTCTGCTTTATTGAGCTGGATCAGGTGGTGAACAGGCCAAGGCACTGCTGGGTTATCAGGGAAGATGAACTATCAGAATAAACCACACAGAATCCATTTTCTTCAAGGTGGAAAAGCCCCTTCTTTATTCACATAACTCATTTTATACAATTTTTCAGACTTTGTGTGTGACTCCAATTGGTCAGAAGCTTTTTTGCCAATTACTTTATTGGTTATTTTAATTGTCTATCAAATCTCTCTACTCTTAAATTGTTTCCATGTTTTCTTCACTGATTGCCATGGGATAGATTTCATGTTTATGCGGTTGTTTTTTACCCAGGAATAGATTGTTATGTTAATGAACTGCTCACACCAGGATTGCTTCCACGTGGGAATTCACAAAGTGCTGCCTTGACAAGGCCAGCCACTGATCTAACAGAGCAGGCCTGATTTTATGAGGCCTTTCTTTTATAATTTTTCTACCTTGCTGCAACAATGAACCACTCCACAAAAGGCAGGCATGGAGGATTTCCAGCGTGGTCTGCAAGTTAAAAACTCCCTCAGAAAACCCCATGCTCTCCTGAGCCATCCCAGCAGTGAATCCAGCCCAGACATGCTATTAGCTATTTACTTTGCATATTTTACCAGGTTTTAAAGCTTACAGCAGTGGATTTAAGAAGAAAATGGCTTTAGAAGTGCTAGGAATTAAGCATTTCTATTGAATTAGTTGAAAGCAAAGGATCTTCTTCCCCGTTGCTTTGCATTTTTGTGGCTTTTTAGACCAACAGCATCTCAAAGCCCCGTGTATAAAATGCTTCAGAATGAAGGCACTGATGTTTAATTCCTCCTCGTGCTGATGTGAATTATCCTTCAGAGCTAAAGGTGATGAAGTGGCCACCTGTGAATTATAAAGAGAGGAGAATGCAAAGCTGTTTTCAGCAGGTGTATTCCTCCANTTTGCCAATTCCTTCATTGGTTAGTAAAAGGTATTTTTCTTGTCCATCAAATCTCTCTACTCTTAAATTGTTTCCATGTTTTCTTCACTGATTGCCATGGGATAGATTTCATGTTTATGCAGTTGTTTTTTACCCAGGAATGGATTGTTATGAGAACAAACTGCTCACACCAGGATTGCTTCCATGTGGGAATTCACAAAGTGCTGCCTTGACAAGGCCAGCCACTGATCTAACAGAGCAGGCCTGATTTTATGAGGCCTTTCTTTTATAATTTTTCTACCTTGCTGCAACAATGAACCACTCCACAAAAGGCAGGCATGGAGGATTTCCAGCGTGGTCTGCAAGTTAAAAACTCCCTCAGAAAACCCCATGCTCTCCTGAGCCATCCCAGCAGTGAATCCAGCCCAGACATGCTATTAGCTATTTACTTTGCATATTTTACCAGGTTTTAAAGCTTACAGCAGTGGATTTAAGAAGAAAATGGCTTTAGAAGTGCTAGGAATTAAGCATTTCTATTGAATTAGTTGAAAGCAAAGGATCTTCTTCCCCGTTGCTTTGCATTTTCGTGGCTTTTTAGACCAACAGCATCTCAAAGCCCCGTGTATAAAATGCTTCAGAATGAAGGCACTGATGTTTAATTCCTCCTCGTGCTGATGTGAATTATCCTTCAGAGCTAAAGGTGATGAAGTGGCCACCTGTGAATTATAAAGAGAGGAGAATGCAAAGCTGTTTTCAGCAGGTGTATTCCTCCAGGCCAGATTGCTGTTGTGTCTGACACTCCCCTCAGGTTTTTTTGTGTCTCTCCCACAACACAGATGGGACTTGAGGTACCATGAGGTTAAATGGCTTCCCTGATGTGACACGAGCAGTCTGGAGCAAAACCAAGAGCTGAACTGAACGAATTTTCCCCTCAGTTTAGTGCCTCATTCCCAAAATCATCCTGTGAAATACGAGCCAGGAAAACTGGAAGAAGTATTAAATGCTTTTTGTTGTTGAAATGATTCAGTTTTTGGGAACTGGAAGGAGAAATTGGCCAGAGCAATGTGTGGATGTGTGTTTGCATCCTTCCCAGGGCTCCCTGAGGTCCTGGGTGAATAAAATCCCACACTCACATGCTCAGCCAGATAATTGAAAGTACAAGCAGGTAATTAAGTTCCAACTTATCCCATTAGTGAGTGCATATCCAGGCTCAGATCTATATTCCTGCCTGCCCAAGGCTCAAAGGTTGCCCTGTAGGAACATCTGACTGCATCTCACACTAAATAAAGCTGCTGCCACAGCTTTTGCCAACATTTAACTTCCCACCCTCTGTTTGAAGCACAGCTCTGTAGGGCAGCAAAAATATTGTACATTAATGCCATGGAAATCCATGCCAAAATATTATCTCTATTATATATGTAAATACATGCATTTAAGTGACCCTTTAGAGCAATAGCACTTAAAAGAAATCATGTTTAAATGCTCCCAAATGGATACATTAATATTTCTATCCTCCTTGTGCTGCTGATTTCCCCTTCAGCGCTGATTCTAATGAAGAATTAACCCATGAAGAGTGAGTAGGATGGAAGCAGAAAACCTCTTTTCACTGCTTGTATTTTTGCTATTTTAAAGTTAAAATTCTGGCTAAAAATAGAAATCACAGATCTGTCTTTTTTTTATGCTGAAGGAAGGATCTGTAGCCAGAAGTAAAAATACTCGAAGTTCATAGTTCATTGGAACAGGCTCAATCAATTATGTTATTTTAATGGATGAGCCAACAGGATATTTAAAGCGTCCTGAAGTCATTTTAAGAACTTCTATTGTATATTTTTACAGCAGCTGCTTATTTCCAAGCCATTCCTTCCCCTTGCTCCACCTTCCCTTGAACCCAGCCTTTCCTGCCAGGGCTGATTTCAGATTCCCATTCCCACAGAAGGATTCCTTCCCCCTTGCCCCAGGGTGGTTCCATGGGATGATCCCTGGCTGGTGATCCTTCTAGGCTCAGGGAGCTGGGATGTTCAGCCTGGAGAAGAGGAGGTTGTGTGGAAACCTCAGAGCAGCACTGGAAGGGGCCTCCAGGAAAGATGAGGAGGGACTGTGGTGATAAAACAAGGAGGGAGGGCTTCAAAATGAGAGAAAATGGGTTTAGATGGGATTTGGGAAGGAATTGTTCCCTGGCAGGGTGGGCAGGCCCTGGCACAGATTCCCAGAGCAGCTGTGGCTGCCCCTGCATCCCTGGCAGTGCCCAAGGCCAGGCTGGACAGAGCTTGGGAGCACCCTGGGATGGTGGAAGGTGTCGCCTCTGCTATTTAAGTTATGTGCTCTCATTTCATTATTTTTTGTTAAAACCAAGATTTTTTTTTTTTTTTTTTAGAAAGCAGGGTTGGCATAATGGTAAGAAAATTGTCTGTTCTCTTGGGGGTTTATGAACTATTGTAAAGCCATTTTAAGTTTAGAACTGCTGCTCCAACAGATCATACAATTCAGATTTGAAAACTCAGCTTTAATTGTACAAATGAAACGAGGACCAGGCAGAGAAGAAAAGCTCATTCCTGAGACACTGAAAAAGGGATTTGACCTTTCAGTGATCTCCTCTGACCTGGGCCCAGCTAAGATGATTTAGAGCCCAACTTTTCACCTCTTTCACCTCAGACTTTGGTTTGGCAAAGTCGTGCCATGGTACTTTCAAAAGCATTAATCACTTTTTTTTAATGAGAAAGAAAAGACTTGGATTTTGAACAAATATTTTTTCCTATATTTATTTCTTCGTTCGCCACGTAGAAAGTGTTACTGCCCTCGCTCTAGGCTGGCATTTTAATTTCATTGATTTGTCTCTCTCTCTTTGGACTTTGTAAAATGGGGGTCTTACCCCAGTTAAACTTTTATTGCTGTAACTGAGGAAGTAGTACCTGTTTAGAATTAAAGGCACTTTTGAATGAGGCATGATCTAACTTATAATTGAGACTTACTATGGAGCTTCCAACAACGTGAAAATTTAGAGTAAAAAATAGCTCTGTGCTGGCTCAAAGTCATTTTTGAATGTAGTTTTTGTCAGGTTACAGAGTAAAACATCACGATGGCAATGAGTAATCTTCATTATTAATGCAAATCTGTGTGTGGTTTCCTGAAATGTTATTAATTCCAGGGAGCAGTTTATGCAACTGTGAGCTAACATGCCACGTTTCTCCCTGTGACATTTGAAAAAAGCAGGAATTGAGTCCCAATAACAGCTGTCTCCTAGAAAACAAACAGCTGCTTGGCATGAACTGAGCCTCCAGACCCATATACTATCAGGGATAATAAATATCCCCATTTGTGCACAACTGGCTGGCTCCTGCAATTAGCACTCAGGTGGATAATTGCATTGTCCTCCTTGGGATTGCAACAGGGCTTCCAGATGAAAATCCAGCTGCTTCCAGGCTTTTTAAGGAGAGAAACACAAACCTTCAGCCTTACTCCCACTTCTGCACTTGTGGCCAGCTTTCCAGGAGGGGTTTAACATCCAGAGTGGTAAAAACTCTTTATTTACTCATTTAACCCAGGGCACCAAGGGATGCTGAGCAGTTCTCCTGACACTGAACCCAAATCCACAATTCCTGGAAAATCCTTTAAAGCTTCCCAAGGTCCTCCCTGAGGATTTGGCTTTTCTCACCGAGGAGCTGAACCCAGTTCTAGGTTAAGCCTGGGCACTGAAAAGTTGTAAGAAATTAATCACTGACTAATATATTGGATATTAGGAAAAAGTCTTCTCTGGAAGGGGTGTAAAACATTGGAAGTGCCTTCCAGAGCAGGGATGGGATCACCACCCCTGGAAGTGTTCAAAAAACACGTGGATGTGGTGCTTGGGGACATGGTTTGGTGGTGGGTTCAGTGACCTTGGAAGGCTTTCCCACCTTTAACGAGTCCATGATTCTGTGGGACAGGGCTGCTTTAGGTGTGGATGCTGACCCTTTCTCCATATTATTTGGGATCTAACAAGAAGCAGAAATCATTTGATCACAATATTGCATCAATATCACAGGATAAAAGGGAAATACTCTGTATTTCCTTCCATTTGTCCACCATTCTTTTTGCAGAATATTCCTGAAGTGTTCCCCAAGCAAAATTCAATGTTCAGTTGCACTGTATTTGAAGCTGGAAGGGAATGAGACAGAGGAAGGTCTTGGAACCAGCCCTAGGCCAGCCTAGAGGCAAAACAATTTAGGATTTGGGCACCATGGTGTGAAAGTCTTCCCTGGGAGCACCCCATCCCAACATGGGCACTGGAAGAAAGATCCCAGGTGAGTGGTGAGGTCTGCAGCTGGCACAGCTGGAGCTGGGAAGGGGCTTTGAACCAGCCTTGAGCAACTGAAAAAAATGTCAGGAGAACTCCCAGGGAAGAATTCCTTCCCAATCTCCCATCCATCCCTGCCCTCTGGCAGTGGGAGCCATTCCCTGTGTCCTGTCCCTCCATCCCTTGTCCCCAGCCCCTCTCCAGCTCTCCTGGAGCCCCTTTAGGAACTGAAAAGTGTTCTGAGATCTCTCTGGAGTCTTCTCCAGGATGAACAACCCAAATATTCTCAGCCTATTTTCAGCCCCCTGATCATCTTCACAGCCTCTCCTGGCCTCGGTGCAGCAGCTCCTTGTCCTTCTGATCTTTGGGGTTCCAGAGCTGAGCACAGGTGGCCTCTCTCCCCTTGGTCAGCAGCCACAATGCCACTGATGGCTGTGTGGAGGGTGGTGGGGATATGAGCTGAATTAGCAGGAAGGGTTTAAAACCCTTGGCTAGCCCAGCTAGGGGGGACTAAAACATCTTTGGAGAGCCCTGGAACCATCAGGAGATGCTGGGCTGTTCAGCTGGGGAGGGAGGTGGTGACAGCAGTTTGGAGAAGCACAAAAGGTCAGACAGATGATTCCTCCTTCCCTCTAAAACACATCCCAGACTGAGCCTAATGTCCAGAGCTGTTCTCTCACAGTGCCTGTGATGTTCAGGCAGGGCTTGGTGTCACTTCACCTGTCCACGAGATCTTCTGTCATTAACTGCTGCTGCTCACAGGGATTAAAAACCCCTTCCAGAGCCACAGCAGGAGTCTGAAAAGACAGAAACACCACTTCAAAACTGCTGCTGGAACAGGCGAGACGAAACTCTGAGCAGCAGCCATTTAAATAACGACCAAGGTCATTATGTCTGGGAAAAGTCACGGAGCTAATGCGAAGTGCTGCAGGCAGAGCGCACATCCCAAGGGTTTGGCTTTATGGAATCTCGCAGCGCAACAACTGTTTGTGCCCACGGGGTCTCTTCTGCTGGCACATTTTATGGATGGTGGTGTAAAATGAGCCCGTGACATTATTTACACGGGCTGGAGCCCCTAGCAAACTACAAATGGGAAAAGCATCGTGGATGGGTTTGCTCGGTTTTTGCTAGGAAGAAAATTAGGGGGGAAATTGGAATTTCTATGGAAATCCATGATATTTTGCTAGAGGAGATGTGATGTAAAATAGATCTTGAAGGAATGTGGGGGAATATTAAACTTTTGGTTGCTCCAAGCCCTGTCCAAGCTGGCCTTGGACACTTTCCAGGGATGGGGCAGCTTCTCTGGGCAACCTCCCCACCCTCACAGGGAGGAATTTCTTTCCAATATCCCATCTAAACCTAATCTCTGTCACCGTGGGGCCATTCCCCCTTGCCCTGGAACTGCATTCCCTTGGTGAAGATCCCTCTCCAGCTCTCTGGAGAAAAAGGGGACAACAGAAAAAGCATCCTTAACCTCGGCTCCTGATGGATTGAAAATGAAACATTGTCAGGAGAAAAGGCTGGTGAAGAGCAGGATGGGCTGGGGGAGGAAGGACAGACGGAAGGGGCTGGTCCAGAGCCTGGAGGGGGTTGAGTGAGGGGTGGGAAGCCTTGATGAACTCGTTGAAGGCTATTCCCTTCAGGTGCTCCAGAAGGGAGCTATGGAGTGCTGTTCCTGAGGGACAGGAACATCTGTGCTGTTCCTGAAGGACAGAAGGACAAAATGCACATTCCAAGGGCAGCCACGGTGGGAGCTGTGCCCAGGAATCCAGGTAGGCTGAGCTGGGGGTCAGCCCCCTCCAGTTTTGGGGCTGCTGAGGAATTGATGATTGAGCACTGAGCCCCAACAGAATTAGTACAATAGAATGATGAATAAATTAAGGTGGGAGAAGTGGGAGGGTCAGTCCCCTCCTGTTTTGGGCTTGCTGAGGAATGTGATTGTTGAGCACTGAACCCCAGCAGGTTTAGTACAGTGGAACGAAGAATAAATTAAGGTGGGAGCAGTGGGAGCACTGGTGAGGGTCAGCCCCCTCCAGTTTGGGATTGCTGAGGAATTGGTGATGGTTGAGCACTGATGGTTGAGCACTGAACCCCAGCAGAATTAGTACAATAGAATGACGAATAAATTAAGGTGGGAGCATCGTTGATGGTCAGTCCCCTCCAGTTTTGGGGGTTGCTGAGGAATCTGACGGCGTTAAGCGCAGGATTAGTACAAGAGAATGATAAATGCTGAGGGTGGGAGCAGCGCTGTTCCCATTGCAGCCCCTGCCTCTCCAGGGGTCTCGCCTGCAGAGCAGCGAATAAAAAGAACATTTGTTCCTGTGAGAAGGACAAACGAGGGGAAAGGCCTGAGTAGGAATGTTTGAGGTATTCTCTGGTTGTCTGGGCTCCCTCCCATGCGTGTCGGGGAAGGGGCACACAAAAAGCCACCAAAAACCCCCAAACAGGAGGGGCTGGCACTGCCAGGCTGGGAACTTAAACCGTGCTTTTAGAAACCCTAAACCACGGGATAAATCACTGCGGTATGAAAATGAGCCAGGGATCATTATCCATGTGGATTGTTCCTGAAGGACATGCTGATTTCAGTGAGCTCCTGCTTTACTAAACGAGCTGGGAAGAACAAGCTCGTGCTAATATCGAGCTGCCCAAGAGAGGCGATCAGCGGGAGGATAAAGTTGTCATTAATGTTCTGCTTAATAATTTAAACTACATCATGTGCATGAGGGTGTGAAGAGGTACATGCTGGACTTGGGCTGAGGCTTCTCCTTTCCCTAGAAGCTCACATAAAATTGATATTTTACCTTTTTTCCTGATGTTTGGTTGTTTGTTAATGTATGTGGTTGGTTTTGTGGAGGTGTTTTTGGGCAGTTTCTTGTGTTCACATGAAAATAATGCCTGGAAGGCGGGTTGGGAAGGTGAATCCCTCATGGGAAAAGCCTGGATTTCCTTGGATTTCCTGAGTTCTTGGAGAAATTGAACTCTGCAGTGTGACATGGGGAATCCCTCATGGGAAAAGCCTGGATTTCCTTGGATTTCCTTGGATTTCCCCAGTTCTTGGAGAAATCGAAATCTGCAGTGTGACATGGTGCCGTGTCCATGTGGTGAGGTGGCAGATGAAGCTGCAGAGCACAGATTTTACTTTGGTGTTTTGTTTGCTTCTCCTCCCTCTCAACTTCTGCGTGTTCACTGTCGTTTCACCAAAGAGGTGGAAGTTATGGAATATTTCAGGTTGGAGGGGACCTTTCAGAATTTCTCCTGTCCTTTGAAAGATGCTTTGAACTCCTCTTTTCTCTCTTACTTGACTCTTTTAAAAAGCGACTTTCCAGACCTTTGAGCGTCGCTCCGACGCTCAGAAAATGACCTGCTTAGACTTTATTTTTCAGCAATTCCCCGGGGATTTCCAGCTTTTCAGAGGTGTTGGGATCTCTGCTATTGAGAGCGGTTTAAGCCGCGCTTTACCAGCTCACTGACTGGGACTCAGGTGCTAAATGCGCCTGACCCATCACCTCGGCTTTTGCACAGAGAAGCAGCAGAGAAATGAGAAATCCCCTGCACTTGGAGCAGGTTTAGCAGCCTAACACGGATGTGCAGAGTATTTCTGATGTCCCCCAAATCCTCTTAAGTTCCGCAGAGGTGTCCTTTGCAATGCTGATTCCAACAACAGCAAAGCACGGGAAATAGGATGAAAGGACGCCTTAGAATAAAAGTGTGTATTTGTATTTTAGAGGCTGGGAGGGTCTGGAGGTTACCTTTAATCTTAACCACCGCTGTTAAAACGTTGTCACAGCGGCTGCATTTTGCTGGTTCTTTACTTTTTTTCTTTATTTCTCCTGTGTGGAGGCAGACTAATGAATAAGCTGATGACTTCTCCACTGACAACTGGCTGCTGGCTCCATAAATCTGCTGGGCTTCTCCAGCTGCTTTCCTGGGCTCAGATTTTTTTTTTTTCCCTGTTCTCCTGCAAGGGACAACCTATGAATTTGAGTACAATGTTGGAAGAGAAGCTCGAGGCAATCTCGCTGATTTATGGCTGTCCGAGCATATGCGAGTGTTGGTATTTCTCTCCTGAGCTGTCGAGATTTGTCCTTTATGCTGCTTGAGCAGCGAGTCTCCATTTATTCATGAAAACCTTTGCGAGCAGCTCGGTAGAGCTGCATGACAAAGCAGCCAGGTGGGTTTTACAGGAGAGGTTTAGCCCATCTTGAAGGGTCCCTGCGTGCTGAAATTATTTGGAATATTGAACTGAGGGGGTTTCAGGAAGGTTGTGGCTGGGAGGAGTTGATAAAGCTCATGGTGTTCCCATTGCTGACAGGCGGAATTATTTACTCCGTTTTAACGATGCTTTAACGATGGTAATCGTGCGGTGATTTTAAGTCATAGGTGTCTTTAGAATGCTGAGGTTTTTCTTTCTGTAGTTCTGGGCTTCTCTCCCTCTCCCGAGTGCTTCTGAAAGTGAGGAGGGAATTACAAAGCGCTCTTGAGAAACTCACTGAGTGCTTTACAGTGAAACAATTGAAATATTCAATAGTCAACTGTTGAAATAATAGGAATATTTTTGTTTATTTTGTACGGGAGAATGGTTTGGCCTTTCCATGTGTCAGCTGTGGAACTTGCTTCCTACTGAGGAACGTAATTATGGGATGCTCTGAGCTCCCGTTGTCTCAAGGTTATGTTTAGGACATATTAAGCAGCCCTCAGTGTCTCGTAACAAGTCCTCAAATGTCCAGATTGCATCAGTGGTCACTGAAATGCACTGGCTTATGACTGTAAAATAATCCAAATATGTGTCATTTACTTTGGGATGATGGTAAAAATCAGCTGGGAATTAAACCTCGCTTTTCCTCAGTGCTGAGAGCTCAGAATGCGCAGCTGTGGGCAGGGCAGGCTGGGTGTGCAGTGGAGGTGTGAGCATGGGTGCTGTGCCCACTCTTCTTGAATTTTTAAGAGTTTAATAAATGATAATAAGGGATAGGTACACATAAAGCAAAAGTACAGGCAAAGTCAGCACACAGACTCCCTTAACAGCTCCCTTTATATGTTTATAGTCCTTATTCAGAATGACCTCACAGATTCTTGTTTTATGCTCCTTCTTCCTCTAGATCTCCTGCTGGCCTCGTGGTTGTGTATGTCAGCAGTCTAGGGTGGTTTTGTGATGTTCTCCTCATTCTTCTTTGAGCTTGCTACTTCTCTTTTTGTGGTTTTTGGATCTTTGGATCCAAAATCTTTGGATTTTGTCGTGCCCTGTTTGGCAGACTTGCCAAATCCAGGCATTCCTTGGACACCTGCAGGGATGGGCACTCCAAGGCTCCCTGGTCAGCCTGTTTCATGTTTAACAACATTTCCATGGGGAAATTCCTGCTGGTGTCCACCCTGAGCTCCCCTGGCCCAGCCTGAGGCTGTTCCCTCTCCTCCTGTCCCTGTTCCCTGGGATAAGATCCCAAATCCCCCCGGCTGTCCCCTCCTGGCAGAAGCTGTGCAGAGCCACAAGGTCCCCCCGATCCCCCTTTTCTCCAGGCTGAGCCCCTTCTCAGCTCCCTCAGCCTCTCCTGAGCTCCAGATCCTTCCCTGAAGGTGCCTCACCAGTGCTCAGTGACTCTCTTAAAAATCAAAGCCCTAATATATTTTGTTCATTTGTTTTAGTGGTTCATGCTGTAATTCATTCTGATTTGAATTTCAGCAAAGGCCTGGTTTGTGTTCTGCTGTCCCTACCAGCCCTGTGACCCTTGCTCAGGCCAACATCCCCCTGCTCAAACAACATCCCACTGATTCTCAGCATTGCAGTACCCAAAAATCTCTTCCCTGCTGTCACAGGCTGTGCCAGCAGCAATAAAAAGCTTGTGATCCAGAGTTAGGAAGGAATATTTCAGCCTGTGAGCAGCCATCGAGTGTCTAAGTAGCATTTGGCATATTTACACCAACGGGCAATTTCCTTCATGGCTGGAGCAGGGTGTCTTTGTCCAAGAGCTGCAGCCTGTGGGGAAAACACTTTTCCAGCCAGTCCATTATCCCATTGCTTCCTTTGGACAGGAGGAAAATGTGGTTTGTATTTTTCCCCCTGCTATTCAGAGCCTGTTATGGAAAATGATTTTAAATCAGTATTGAGAAGAAAGGAATGCACTTTGTGCAAAGGCTTAATTTCTGCATCATGAGGAGAGGGTTTGAAAACAGGGAAAGAGCAAAAGGATGGGAGGGCTGGGGCTCCTCCTCCAGACTTCTGTGCTGCCTGTCGTATTCTGGGGAAAATCACCCCCCAGATGCTTCTGAAAATTGGATTGCAGGTCTTTCTCTGCTTATCCACAGCTCCAATAAGTGGAAGAGAGGAATGGGAAAGCCTTGAGCACCTGCAGGGGGCTCAGCAGTGAGTGCTGCCAGCAGAGTGCCCCTGGTGCCTGGAAAGCTCTCCCAAGTTCAGCTGAGCTCCATCCTGGAGCAGTGACTTGAAACAGAGTCAAGTTTGGCAGATAGGATGAGAGAGCACTTGAAACACGAGAAGTATCTGCCTCAGCACACTTTCTTTCGCTCCTTCAGAAATCACTTTAAGTGCAGTTCGCTTTTTTTCCCCTCCTCATTGCTCCAGTGATTAAGTTTGGAGTGGTTTTACTCCATAAAATGAATCCAGTGAGTGGTCAGGGGGCAGCTGTGCTTCAGAGATGTTACAGATGATTTTTTTGTAGGTTCTGGTGCTGCTGTGGCAACATAAAACCCTGCAGAAGTGAGAGAGAAAGGCTGAGAGCTAGACAGCTGCCTTAAGTGCTCTTTTCCCTGGGAACATAGGATAACTCCTAAACTCCATATATTGAATTCTTGAGAGTTTTCCTGCAAATAGTTTATGCCCATTCAATTTGCCACATAATCCTCTGAGAAAAAAATAAATGCCAATATCTTTGCGTGCGTGTTAAAGAATATTTAGACAGGTGGAAAACACCCCTGAGGACTGTGTGTGTTTGTGGGTTTTGCTGGTTTTCCCCTCACTGTAAATCGCTGTCTTTACTGGAAGAGGAAAGTTTTAATCTGTTTTTGAGACACTGATTAATCACAGAAGTGAAAGGAGATGTTGGATTAACAGGACAACCCAGGAATAAAGGGTTACCAGCCTTTATTCCAGTTGTTGTGGGTTTCTTCAGCTCAGAGGAGCTGCCACGATGCTGTGCCTTAAAGCAGAAGAATTCTGCAATTTTAGAATGTTTGAACTCACCTTCAATATACAGAAATACTGGAAATTTGTCTTTTTTTTTGGCTTCTTGATACCCAGCACTCAGTGCTGTATTTGTGAGCTGTTGAAGTTTTCAGTCAGAGGTGCAAAGGAAGGACTTTTATTTCAGCATGCTTTCTGAAGTCCGGGTGCCACAGCTGCATCCTGGGCTGCTGTTCTGCAGCTGGGGAGAGAATTTGAGCCAGCAGTGTTCCCTGGGGGCCTGGGAGGCAGAGGGATCCTGGGGTGCAGTGGGGAGAGCGTTCCAGCAGGTCAGGGAGGGATCCTGCCCCTCTGCCCAGCCCTGGAGGCACATCTGGAGGGATCCTGCCCCTCTGCCCAGCACATCTGGAGGGATCCTGCCCCTCTGCCCAGCCCTGGAGGCACATCTGGAGGGATCCTGCCCCTCTGCCCAGCCCTGGAGGCACATCTGGAATGCTGTGTCCAGCTCTGGGCTCCTCAGAACAGGAGGGACAGGAGCTCCTGGAGCAGCTGCACATCCAAGGAAGGGCCTGGAGCACCTCTGTGCCCAGGAGAGGCTGAGGGAGCTGGGGCTGCTCGGCCTGGAGAGGAGCCCCAGCTGAGAGGAGACTCAGCCCTGGGTGTCCCTGTCTGTCCCTGGGTGTCCCTGGGTGTCCCTAGGTGTCCCTGCCAGCAGGGAGGGCTCTGAGCAGGGCCCAGGCTCTGCTCTGGTGGCCCAGCAGTGGCACCAGGGGAAGGGCAGGGACAGATCCTGGGAATTCCCCCTGCTCAGGAGCACTGTGAGCACTGGGGCAGATCCCAGAGAGGCCATGGGGTCCCCTCCTCCCTGGGGGTGTTCCAGACCCATCTGGCCCCAGTGCTGTGCTCTGGGGTGACCCTGCTGGAGCAGGTGCCCCCCTGAGAACCTTTCCAGCCTTACCCACTCTGTGATCCTGGGATTTTTGCCAATTTTTGCATAATTGCAGGCAGATCCCCTTGTCCAAGAGGCCTGGCACAGCTGAGCTTTAGTTCAGGGGCTCCAGGGGTTGTTTGAGACTCGCTGGCCATCCCTGCTATCCACCATTGCTGTGCTGGGGGTGTCTCAGGCTGTTTTAGAATATAGTAATATATATAAATAAAGATAGAGGTTTTAGGGCAGAGGCTGGTCTTTCTTCACCTTCTTCTTCATAGCTTTAATTAGTATTGCGTAATTGGATAAAAATGTCCACATTGTGGAACACAAGTAGTTGGTTATTAGGTTGAAAGTAAAGATAATTTAAGTGTCATTTCTTAATTAGACAGTTTATCCTTAAAAAGCCTTGTAGAGAGACAAATACTTCTCAATTTTTAGTTTGTTAGAGTGAAGTGCTGCAGAACTCAGGGCTTGTGAGACTGTAACACGGATAAGAACTAACAAACATCTAAGTTTGAGCAAGAAATACCATCTCACACATTTAATCCCGACCTTAACAAAAAAGAAACAAAAAACTCCAGTATCAGTGCACCCAAACCCACCCTGTGCAGCAGGAATGCCCAGCCAGCTTTGCTGCCTTAGAGAGAAGATAACTGATGGTGAAAATATCTTTAATTTCTTTGTTTTTTCAGTATTTACTGACCTGCCCTCTGGTGGGTTCATCCTCATTAAATACCACAGATCTCCCTGATCTGGCTTGGTGACCTGGTGAGATGTTCAGACTGAAGGAGCACCAGAGTCACCAAGACCAACTGAAAATTCACATTTCCTCTCCATCATGGTCAAGGAAGCAGAAATCTGTGTATCAGAGGATGCAGATTTTTGTGCCAGGGAGCTCCTGCTCTGCCCAGGGAGAGAGGGCAGGGGGAAGGAGCAGATATCCAGGAGAAATTCACCTTTTTCTGGTGTTTATTTTTGTTCTGAACCAGCGATAGAAATCCTGTGAGGGGAAAAATATGGCAAAGTTAGAACTCCCTCTAGAGTCTGCACTTGTTTTATCCAGCTCTGCAAGGAAGTTTCCCCTCAGGGGAGCTGCATTTCTGGAGCCCTGCAGCAGTGCAGGGAGCTCTCCCCAGCAGCTCTGATGTGTGAGAAGCCACAACCTGCAACCCCCAAATCCTGCAACGAGGCAAACAATTTTGAGTTGTTTTTATATTTAAAATTCCTTTCTGTTTTCCCTGAAAATAGCTAAATATAGAAGATTAAATTGGTGGAAGCATAATTCATCTTCTTGAAATATTTGAAATTGTTTAGTATCCCGTGTAGAGAAGAGGGGGAAATATTTCTGTGTTTTTCCCATATCAATTACAACTTTTTTTTTTGACTTTACGGATGAAAATGTATAATTTTTGAGCAGTCTGACTGAAAGTAGTAGGGACACTTTTCCAAGTGGTGATGTGGTATCATGACTGCTATTTAAAAAGTTTTGAATTAGCTTAAATCATAAAGAAGTAGAACGTTTAAATATTCAGTACTAATAATTTTTAAAATATTTTTGCTTTTAGGATCTCCTTTTGCTCCTTCCTAACTCCTTCATTAGAAGGCCAAGTTGCTTTCTGGCAGCCTCCACTGACTTGGGAGGAAAAGGTCATGAAGTTAAACCAAAAAATGGTGGATTATTGGTGCAAAGCCAGGAATAGATTTTTCTAAGCCTGGCCTTGCCCCTGTGAACTCGGTTTACACAAGAAAAGTTCATTGCTTGCTGGAAAAGTACCAGGTAGACAAAAGCAAATCCTGATGCCTAAAATTTTCCAGCTTAGTGAAGTGCAGCTTAGTCCTGCATCCAGCAGAAATTCAAACTCTGGGAAGAATTTGTGACTTCAGCTTTACAGCTCACTTTGCTCCATGGAACCTGGCTTTATTCACAGAAGAACTGCAACTTTTTTATGTTTGTGTGACTTTGTAAGAAGTTCCTTTGCTCTGATTTTTTTTTATAAAGTAGGATTGAGCAGGTGCAGATAATTTTTCTTGCTGTCTTTGACACCTTTATGACCAAACAGTGAACGTGGAGAAACGCAAAAATGTCAAGTTCCATATATCAGGGCACAGAATCCAAACTCTGATGGCAAAAACCTTGGTTGGAAGTGAATTCTGAAAGGTCTGGAATGACACAATCCCAGAGTGGAGCAGTGGTGACCTTGGCAATGAGGTGGGTTTGGGGCACTGTGGGGTTTTTCATCCCCTAATCATCTCTGGGTAGTGTGTTATGTACAAAAAATGAACTTAAAACAAAGCTAGTGAGGTTTGTAACCTCTTAATGCATAACTTCCTCCATCTAATCAAATCTGAGCTGTCAGAAGTGTTATTTATATTTTAATTTCTGTATTTCTTTAGCAGAGAGCAGATCCTCTCACTCCAGTCTGGGGAATCCAGCCATTATTTCCTTTTGTTAATTCATATTACTCATAGATAAAATTACTCCTTTAATTGGCTCCATCTCAGGGGCTCACAGAGCTCTTTCCTCTCGCTGTGGCACAGTTTGGGTGGTATTTACTACACTAAATACCCCAAACCTGCTGCACATGGAATTAAATAACCAGTGGAAGTGGAAAGGAAGGTTTGGGGTTGTTAAAAGCAAGAGAAGATTCCAGGAGAGGTGGAGGGAGAGAGGCTGCAGCTGTATTAAATCAGCAGGAGCTGAGGAGAGAAGGCTGTCAACAGAGATTTGCAGTAGGCAAACAGAGAGAGTCGAGAGAAAACTGAATTATGGGCTTTTATCTCGGTGTTCTGCTACCAAAATTCATGCAAGCCCATAAAACACAACCTGAGGAAGGGAGTGGATGCTCAGTGTTTTAAATAAACCCTCTCTGCCCTCATTTTATGTGTGTGCAGCTTTGCTGAAACGGACTGATGGGTGAGAGAGGAGAAGAAAATCAGAATTACCTCCTGAATTAGGAGAGGTGGTGTGTGAGCCGTTTTTGGTTTTATATTTGTGTTTCCTATATTTGTGTTTGTGTGGAGCAAACTTCTGCTGGCCTTGTCTGGCCCTTCAGGAGATGAAGTGCAGAGTTTTGGGGACCTGGATGGTTCTGGGGTCAGGAAAGGATCACCCTCAGCTCAATCCCCTTGCAAAGATCTGGAGATCTTGGGTTGCTCCTTGCTGGTGCCTCCTTGGGAGAACAGGGAGGGATTTTTGGGATCGAGTCTCTCCTTCTGCCTCACTGTTTGTGTTCCTGGTTGTTTCCTCCCAGCCTCTCAATGTGCATATTTTTGTGTCTCCCAGCTGAATCTTGGTTAAATTAAACTGGCTGGGGCTCTGGGGGAAGCTTCTGGTGTTGGTTGGTTATTTTTGGCCTGGAGTTCTTCTGCACTATTTGGAATCAGAGCTGGAGCATAAACCTGATCAATATTTCAGCCTCAAGTCACACCAGGGGGGTTCAGGTTGGATATTGGGAAGAATTTCTTCAGTGAAGGAGTGGTTAAACGCTGGAATGTGCTGGTGGAAGTGGAGGTGTTCAAACCATTCCTGTAAGTGTTCAAACAATGTGCAAATTTGGCTTTTGGGGCTATGATTTAGGGGGTTTNTTGTTTTTTGAAGCCCTGTGTGATCATGGTGTTTTATCACCGTGCTTTACAGATGACAAATCACCTCAGCTGCTCACAACCCACAGAAATCTGATGTCCTTTTTTATTTTATTTTTTTTTTATTTTTTTTTTTACAGAAAAGTTGTTGGAGTGTCGTAAGATTTCTGGTTTTTATTTTAATCACTCATCTGGGAAAGTGCTGTAAAAAAGCTTCATTTGAAGGAAAGCCCAAATATTTTTCTGCTGATAGAATAAATGTGCACTGATAAAAATCTTTATAGACTGGGAGTATTCCCAGGGGGATCCAAATCCTTCTGGTCACGACTGACCTGAGCTGTTTGCTCAAGAAACTCAGCCAAAGCTGCCTCAAACTTGTTGTTTCTCACCTGGACGTGGCAGAAATGATGCAATTAATGATTGTTTGGTTGTCTTCCCCATCTGTTTCCAGATGACATCCAGACAGGAGGAGCAGGGATTTGGAATAAATTGTTTGCTCAGCTGCAGTGCTTTCAGGGCTGCCTGTTTCCAGGTGCTGAATGGATTTCGAGTGGATTTCACAGAATCACAGGATCACTGAGGTTTGAAAAATCCTCCAAGATCATCAAGTCCAACATTTGATCAAGACCAGTTACACTAGAGCAGAGTGCAGTCATTCCTTGGACAGCTCCAGGGGTGGGGACTCCAGAGCTCCCCTCCCATGCCTGACCACCCTTTCTGTGGAAAAATCAACCCAGGGTTT
>WEZZ01020731.1:290068-316887 GCA_013400585.1 Chloropsis cyanopogon
CCAGTGTCTACCAGTAAAAATATCTTGATTTGTGACAGAACCACAGAATCACTGAGGTACAGGTCATTAAATGGAATTTTTCCAGTGATTTCTCATGAATGACCCTTGATATGTGGGGCTGGAGGGGATCTGTGTCAGGAGATCACTCCCAAACTTCTGAAGTTTTAAATATCTTTATGCCTTTCTTGTTTCCCCAGGAGTTAGGAAATCAACTTGGAGGCTGCTGATCTATCAAGTTCACTTTTACAAGAGGAAAATTAATTTCAAAGAAATATTCAATATTAAATAAAAAGCAGTNGCTGGAAGTTGGAGGAATTTTTCTCTGCAACTTTTTAGGAATTCTAAGAATTAAAAATGTTTTGCAGAGAACAACTGGGTGTTTATAGAAATTTATCCCCACTCTCCTCCCCTTCTCAAAAAGCATTTTAGTGAATTTAGAGGAAATTTGTAATTAACTGAAAATTAACTAAAAATTAAGTCCCCTCTCTTATTTTCCTTGTTCTGACTGAACTGGGCTAAGGTACCTTTATCTTTCAAAATTAAATTATTTTTAATGAACTTTAATGTAATTTTTGGGGGTTTTGGGCCATATTTTGGAGTTTCTCCTTATATTCTATGATTGAGAGCTGGAGGAAAAGGAGAAACTTCCTAGAATTCCAGTTGTAGCAATGATGGAAATCCAAGTTCTGCTGCAGGATTGCTAACACCAAAGGAGCTTCATTAACACGGTCACTAATTAAACCCTGTAGATCTTTATTTGCTGTTGGGCAGGTGGGATGTGAAAGCTGCAATAGAACTCGATTAAACCAGAAATTCCTGAAGCTCAAACAAGCCACTTTATTTTGGGGTGAGTTTGTCAGGAGAGGCAACATTTGTGCTCACACTTGTTAGGCTGAGTCAGTCTTGTAATTCGGTTCTTTTATTGGTACCCAAGCAGGAATTAAATGCTGATTTTCCAATCATTTGAAGAGAAATGAACACAATATTAATTTTTGTATTAAGTTGCTTTCATGAATATTGAATGTGAAAACCTGAATTTATTGGCTGTATTGAGACCAAAGGCTTTGGAGTGAATTAAAGCAGAAAGGAGAATTACTTCCTAGAAAATGTGAGCATCATAAATCCAGTTTTCCTTTTATTTCTTGTGCTTAAATCAGGTCAGGTTCACCCAGATTGCTTCATGCAAATGTAATTGTTCTCTCTGTGCTTGCCTAATTATGGAAAAAGGAGCTCCTGTTAAGGGCTGCCTCTGAACTCCTCAGCTCTTGTGTTGTTTCACATTTAATTCTCTTTTCTTTGCTTCAAACTGCTGTGCTGTCACCACAGCTATTGAGAGCACTGTCAAATACTGAGACTTTGGCATTTTTGCTTTCCATGTTCTCTTCTAGGATACAACAAAATCCTGAGGAATTTGGAAACATTTTTTTTCTGGGTGCTGTGTGTTTGGGAATGTTTGGTTTTGATTTTTAAGGGTTGATGATGCTGCAGCTCCTTGAGGGAGAGCAAAACTGGTGAATAATTGCTCATCCAGTGGCTGTCACAGAAATACCTTGGTATCTACCAGTCAAAATATTGTGACTTTCCAAAGAACCATAGAATCATTGAGGTACAGGCCATTAAATTGGATTTTTCCTTAGTGATGCCTTATAAATGACCATTTCTGATGTGTGGGGCTGGAGGGGCTCTGTTTCAGAAGCTCTACCAGTAAAATATCTTGGTAATACCAGTGTCTACCAGTAAAAATATCTTGATTTGTGACAGAACCACAGAATCACTGAGGTACAGGTCATTAAATGGAATTTTTCCAGTGATTTCTCATGAATGACCCTTGATATGTGGGGCTGGAGGGGATCTGTGTCAGGAGATCACTCCCAAACTTCTGAAGTTTTAAATATCTTTATGCCTTTCTTGTTTCCCCAGGAGTTAGGAAATCAACTTGGAGGCTTGGAGGCTGCTGATCTATCAAGTTCACTTTTACAAGAGGAAAATTAATTTAAAAGAAATAAATGAATTATTACAAGCAGTGGCAGCACTGCAGCCTGTGATGTGCAATTATTGTCACTTGAATAAATTATAAATAAAATGTAAGAATGGTAAGTGAAACCAATTCCAAAATCATCTTTAAATTACTTTTTGGAGCAGTGTGAGGCTTAAAGAGTGTGTTGAATACATGGCAGACAAGAGTTACTTTTGCAAATTCATTCTTTGTTAAGATAACAATTAACATGTCTGTAATGGGCCTGGAACAAGTTCACCACTCAGAAGAACAAAGCAAATTAGAAAAGTGTGTGAGCTTGTTTGATGTTGCCTCAAGCAGCAGGGAGTGATCCACAATTCCTAGTGAACTGATAGTAAATTAAAAAAAGAAAAAAGGCAAATCTGTGTGAAGCAGCCAAGGCTGCATCCTGTTTCCAAGGAAAAAGGCGAAAAAAGAATGGAAAGGATGAAATTTGGTTTTAAAATATTTGGTTTCTTTTGTTCAGTGTTCAAATGGGCTGTTTAAATCTATGGTCAAGTTTTAAATGTCTTAAAGAAAATGTCAAATATCACTGGGAAGGTGGAATATAATAATAATAATAATAATAGCAATAATAATAATGATGTGGAATTTATTCCAGAAGCAGGAATGGATAGATCTGTACTGAGAGGCTGAGCTGTTCTTCTCCCATCCCTGTGTAAATGGAATTAGGCCTAAAGAAACAAGGGAATCAAAACCAATGTTTGCATTTTGTGGAGTCACCCCCTGCAAATACAGCAATGCTGCTGGAAGAATTCTGTAAAAACCACTGTGAAATGTCTTTAAGGGAAGCAGAGTGGGATTGGTAAAACAAACTGGGAATAAACTGCAGAAATCTGGTGAAATAATAAAAAAGATAAGTCATTTAAGTGAGACATCACCATTTACTGGGAAGCAGCGGGGTGGTACCATGACAAACTGGGACTAAGGGGTGCTCACTTGGGAGTTTTCTGTTTAATTCTCTTAATATGGTAAAGGATTGGTCACTTGGATTCTCATGTCTTTGAAAATTCCAGGAATTCAGGCATCAGTGTAAACAATAACAGGAGGATAAGATGATAGTGTAAAAAATAAGATTTAAAAAATTGCTATGATCTGGGTGGGGGGGAAGTATTCCAGGCAGGGTTTGGTTTTCCATATTTGCCTTCTGGTTGCTGTTAACCTAAAGTTTTAACTTCTTGGAACTTTAAAGTTTTAACTTCTTAGAGCTTTAAAGTTTTAACTTCTTAGAGCTTGAGGAGACACCAGCTGGGATGGGAGGACTTTAATCCAAACTCTAGAGAGGCATTGCTGATTCAAACTTGGAATAAGTGTGACTTCTCAGATTAGCCACGTTAGGAAACTGCGAGGTAAAATTCTGGACATTGCTGCAAGGCTTTCTGGGTTGAAAAATGTTTTTATTCCCATTTTTGGGCAGAACTACGAGGAGCTGGTTTTGTGTGAATTTCAGTGAATTCCATGGAAGGGGCTCTGCAGGGACTGGTCCCAGTTCTCTCGCTGGGGAGCCTCGGTCCAGCAGTGCCACAACTGGAAGTTTCTGGTGGGAGATCCGTGGTTCAAGTTTAGGAAATGTTTTCTCTTTGTGCATTCAGGGTGAACACTTTGGCTGAAGCAATGCAGACGAATCCTAATGTGCTCCTAATCTATTTAAACTGGTAGACCACGTCTGGCCTCCATAGAATTCCTTTTTGTAAATACATTTGTGCTCCAGTCGAGCATTGCAATTTGCTGACAGCTTTGCTTTCTGCATATTGACTTCAATTATTTTTGTGCCAAATCGCGCTGAAACTCCTCAATAGACACATTTCTTCATCTCACCCTACATCTGTTTCTTATCTTTTATGTCAGGCTCCCAGACTGCAGATATTGAACTATAGATTGGGTTCTGTGTTGGAGCACTGAACCTCCTTTTACAACATCAGCTCTTCAGGATGGAGGATGCTGTAAATGAACCGAGGAAAGCTTGAAATAAAAACAAACAAACAAACAAAACCCCACCCACACTTGATGTATAAACTCAGCTTTCTTGTCTGCGGTTTTTGTACATCTAACACAATATTTAATGGTAATCCCATACCCCCAACCTCCTAAACACCATATGGGAAATCAAATTAAATACTCATTTTTAAAAATGCTTCTCAGTCAAACGATCTTCTGAAGAAAGTTTATTGCAGTCAAACAAGCAAATCCTGATTTGCCACAGTTTTGCCTGCATTCCCAGCTCTTTGGTATTGAAGAATTAATGCTAAATCCCCTTGATGTAATATAATATAGAATCCATCTTTGGAGCATATTGGAGCTGAACAAAGAAATTATTTGCTCTAATTCACTTTATGGAGCCGTCTTAGCAGTGTCTTGTGTTGCACAAATTGCAGGAGCTGAGGAGTCTGAGCTCGGAGTTAAAATGCCCAAATTGATTTTTCAAGTCTTTAATAATTTCTCACTGTTCTACATCTCAGTAATGAATGGAAGTGGCATGAAGAAATCTGGTTTTGTGCTGGGAGTGGGAGCAGGGAGGTGCACACAGAGCAGGATGGTGGCACACAAGCTCTCGCTGGTTTTATATGGCACAGTGAGGTTAAAATGTCATTTTAAAGTTGTTCTTCTAATGCAGAGCAGCTGGGGAAATGCTGCCTGGATCTCCTGGAGCCCTTGGAGAGTTTCAGCACCAGGGGAATTTGGAGAGGGCTGGGGAGTGGAATAGAGGCGAGATATTTAATAGGAATTTTGAATATTTTTTTTGCCTATTAATACCCACTTGACTCTCCACGGCTGCCATGTCATCACCCTTATTTTCTGGGTTTCAGTTCTAAATTTACCCTTCAGTAAAGCATTAAATCCTGCAGGGAATGTGAGAGGAAGAGCTCCTTCCAAAGGTTTGGCCAAAGTTTGGCCTTCTCCAAGTTCCTCTGCCACACCTTCGTGTTGGGAGCCATGATCTGAGTGAGGTCCTGTGTCCCCAGGTTGGCAGAAAACAACCCTAAGCTCCCTTCTGGAATTGTGTATCCAGAATGTTTTTTTTCCTCTGGGATGGAGGCCTGGGAAGAGGGAACCCTTCAGAGAAGCTTCAGTTAACAGAGTACTAAAATAACAATATTCAATGTACATTTTTTAATACAGCTGGCAAAATATTTGCACACAGAACAACCTGGAGCTGTTATTGGTCAGTGCCTTGATTAATCCAGCATTTCATTCCCTACACTCACTGATATTTTATGTGCACAGTACAATTTTGAAGAACCCAGGTCTCATTTTCCACAGGAGCTAATGAAAACTCCATGGAACAGGAAAGACAATCTAACAGGAAGAAAAAAATTGCTGTGAAAAATTTGTCTAAGTTAAGGCTGTAATTGATCTCCTCAGATGTCGTGTCTTGAGGAGCTGGCCAAATTTTCTTGTGCCTTTATTGCTAAATGACTGATTACCAGATAGATGGAACGTAGCAAGCACCATATGTTTGGTTTACCTAAAAGCTCATCAATTCCCTGTCTGTTGGGTCTCTCAAACATGATCTGTGAGCAGATTCCTTCCAGGAAAACAAAGCCCAACCACAAAGTCATCAGGTTTGAAGTATTATCCTTTCAGATGCTTTTTCAACCCAATTCCTTCCTTGGCTGTAAACACGAGGCAGATGCAGTCCTGAGTCCTGATTAATTGTTTGTCAGAATCCCTCTAGCTGAGCGTGGAGGGATCGTGGGCATCTTGGGATGAGAATGAGCTGCTCCCAGCAGCCCAGACAAAGCCTGGGAGTGTAAAAACGCTCAGGGGAGAGCTTAACTCCATCAGCTGTTCTCTTACAGTCAGCAATGAACATCTCAGGGAGGCCAGGCCAAGCATTTTATAGAATAATGTCTATATATGAAATGGAGTGTTTATTTGGAGCTGGCTCCTCAAGGGCTAGGAGAGGAGAGCCTGGTTGCTGTGCTGCTGGTGTTTCCAGCAGGCCCTGGAGCATGGGAAGGGCTGAATTCCCATTCCAGGGATGTCCCTGCAGCCTTCTGGGACAGATAACTTGGAGCATGTACAGTGGCTGGAGGCTGTGTGTCAGGTCACTGATAGAGGGCCATGAATCACTCTCTGAGGCTGTTTGGAGCAGCAGTTCCCCCTGTTCACATCCTTATTCCTGAGGGAACCGCTGGAATTCCTGGCTGGAGCAGTCACCTCTCCCTCCTCATTCCATCAGTTCTGCTGCAAATGAAATGGGATGTTAAATCTTCACCCTGTATTTGGGGACCTGGGGTGTTACAGACTGCCCACCATGCCCTGCTCATTCCAGCAGCTCTGTGAGGGATTTATATCCCAGAGAAACAGGGAATGAGCCAAGGGAGCAAATGATGTCTGCTCTGATTTTATAACCCTCCAAGTGCAAAGTGTTACCACCTTTCAGAGGAGACAATGGGGGGAATTTTCTGTGTGCCAGGTGGAAATCAGATGAAATCTGAATTTCTGGAGTATTGCAGGATATGGTGCTACAACAGAAATAAATGTAAAGAGAAATTTCTCTCTCTAGCCTTACTTTCACAGTCCTGTTCTATTTTCATTAAATTCAAGAGGGGAAAGAATGTTGCTGCTTTTTTCCTCATTTCAGTCAATACCTTGGGCAAAGTATCCCCCCAGCTCCTTTCTCTGTCTCTCTCTGAGCCAAGGGTTAGGACACTGCCCCAAACTTTATTAAGGATTATCCAGTCTGCTGTTAAAAACTCCAGCAAGGATTTCCATGCACGGTGTAGGTGCCACAGTTGTACAGATCTGGTGAAATTCACACTTCATCCCCTCACAGATTTCTGCAGCCATCCTTCTGACCAGAGGATGTGGAAGAAGGAATAAAATCCCCAATATTCCACTTGCTGCCCTGTTTGTTTAACAAGTGGCCCTCACTTGTGGCACAGTGAGATTTCTGAGAGGTTTTAAATGTCCTGCAGGGAGGGCTGGCTCTGTCTGTGCTTTTCTGAAACTTTTGCAGCTCTCACTCCCAGCTACTCTTCCCGAGGTGAATGAGGTGAAATATCTATTCCTCTCCACCCTTTGAAGCTTTTTTTAGTGACAGCCTTGGATTCCTTCTGAATGAATAACTCACTGCCAGGTCAAGCAGAGTGTGGGTTTTTGTGTGTGTGTGCACAGATAAATCCCAGCCTTGGATCCCTGCTTTCAAATCACCTCTTCAGGAGTTCGGTTCAGCCCTTGCCGAGCTCAGTGGGAATTCTGCCTGGGGGAAAAACTGAGAACCTTCGCTTTGCCTTTGATTTCATTCAAGCTGGTTTCTGAAAAACCCCCAGAACGCCACAGCTGGGAGTGCTGAGGGCTGCTTCTCCTGTGTGTGATTACCACAAAACAGCTCGGGAAGATCTGAACAGGAGTTTGAGCCCTGGATCCCCCTGCTGGAATTAGTGCTGGATTTTTAGAGCACACACACAGAAACACTGATCATTGCTTGCTGCTCTCCTTGGTGTGAAGGGGAAATAGCTGGACTGTAAAGTTTGGAAATCAGAGTTCAGCCATACAAATTTCTGTGTCAGTGAAGAGAGAGGAAGGAATGGGTTTATGGAATTCAGGGATCATCAGCAGATTCTCTATTTGGTTATAACAGAGTTAACTTTGCTGCTGGAAGAGCCTTCCCCCCAGTTTGCAGCACTGAAGGAACCTCAGTCAGGATTCCTTGTGTGAAGGACTTGTCCAGAACTTGTTCTAAAATAAATGACTTTGCATCAGCAGCACCATTTTCACTCATTCTGGCCCTTTGATATATCTGACTGGGCTGTGGGAGGTGGGTCTCTGCAGGCTCCAGACAGTGCTGGAGAGGGGGCTGAGAGGACAGCTCAGCTCAGGTGTTTAATTCAGATGTTCTAGAAAACCCTCTAAGAGAGCCTTTTCTTTTGGCAGTGATTGCATAAGAAGTGGGAGTGAGGTGATGAGTCCTCCTCGGGGTATTAGTCAGAACACAGACATTGCCTTGAAACATCTCCAGTTGGTGCAGCTGTACTTTCAACTTGAAAAAGGAATCATTTGGCTGTGGTGGGACTTGGAGGTCTGGAGAGCTTCACTGGCTTTTCTGAATTTTTCTTATGTTAAACATTTCACAGTTCCACGTTATGAATTTCTCCTAATTTTTCACTATTGGAAAACCTGCTCAGTGGGGATTTGTTTTTATCTCTCCCAAAATGACAAATACAAACTTAATTGAAAGGGAAATGATTTTCCAGATTTATAGATTTCTAAGGCTGAGAGCCTGCATGAGTAACTTTAATTAAATTCATTTTCCTGCAGAGCTGCTCCTTGTTTCAGTTCCTCAAATCCCTACACATGTTGCTCCTCCCAGCTTTTCAATTTGCTCGTGAGACATAATTTAAATGCTTGTCAGCTGCCTGAGAGAACCTGGAGGAACAGGGATAATTTCAAATGTTTCAAAATAGAGGGGGGGAAAAATATTGTGGCCTTTCCTAATTTGGTTCTACTTCATATGGACAAGTGTAAGTCAACACCCAGGTGTTGGGTGATAAATCTAAACCAAGAGCAGTCCTGATATTTTTCTTCAATTATTTTCTCTTTGGCCTTTGTGTGTGTAACCAGGAGACCACGTGGTAGTGATGAGAGTTTGAATGCTGTTAATTAGGTAATGAAGAGCCTTCAGATGATTAATCAGATAAATAAAGTTAATGGGGAGTGGCATGGCTAGAACCCGTGGAGAGGAAATGTTGGGCTGCTGGGAAAGTTCAGCTGGAGAGAGAAAGGTAAGTGCAGAGTTGTGTTTTTTACAGAGCACTTCCATAAAGTGGAGAAAAAGCTGGATCAGAAATTGTGTGGATTGAGGTGTCCTGAGGAGGTGTGGCAGGAGTTGCTTCCCTGTGATGTGCCACAGGAAACACTCAGGCACAGAGAAGGGATTGTCTCATCAAAGGGAGCAGGGTGATGTTTTTGGAGATTAAAGAAGGACTCGTGGTCTCTGAGCTGTGGATATTAAGAGGCAGATGTGTGAAGAGAAAAGCAGTTTTGTTCTGGCACAAAAGGTGTGCCTGGGACTCTGATTTCTGTCAGCAGTGACTGCTTTTGGATCCAGGGAAAATGCAACAGTGAGGGACATTAAAGTTCTTAACGTGTGTCCTTGCTTCCTTGTTGAGTTGCTCTTAGGAAACTTGTAGTGGCAAAATGGTGCATTTGTGTCTAAAGGAAGGGATGGAGATCAGCCCCAAAGCCAGGAGAGGGAATGGATTTCCTGAGGCTGAACCTGAGGTCAGCAGGTTTGATGGTGCTCCATCCATGGCAATGGCCAGGGTGGGTGCTGGTGCTCCTGTGCTTAACTGGGATGGGGATTTTGAACTTGAGGTTTTTCCTGCTGAGCCCTCACTTTAAAACATGAGACTTGGTCCAGGTTTGGTGGGAATGTCCTGTGTGGGAGGGTGTCCACATGTGGCTTGTCCCAAATGCCAAATGGAAAAGTTGCCAGAGGAAAGAATGACCCATGGACTTTAAAAACTGGCTGTGAGTTCAAATATGTAAGAGTTATGGGGAGAATTACTTCAGTTTTTTTTTAATTTTTATTTGAAAAGAGGGAATTTTTTTTTTTCTTCCTCTGGTTCAATACCTCTAAAATATCTCCTCCATCTGGCATGAAAATTTGAGGGGAGATTAACAACCAAACACTGTGTGGTGAAAACTTCAAAAATAAAGTTAGCTGAGTTGCAGATTAAGTCCCAGGGCAGTTATCAGGTGTGTGATAGACACACACTGTTTATCTAAGGAAGGACAAAGGCACCAAGCTGTGCAGGTAAGCTCTGAATTATCATAAACTCAATTTCACATCAGAAACTGGTCTTCTAATTCAAAAGGAAATATTCATAAGCCATCTTAGTTTCTAATTTGAATATAATGTGATGAAACCTGTTAATAGAAGAGACTGGTGGGATTTCTCTTTTTTGCTGTCACAACAGGTGGCTGTGGAACACAGGCTTAACAAGGTGGCCCTTCAGAAATGGGAACCTCATGAATTTTAAATGGAAATTGAAATGCATATCAAGGATAGAGAAACAGGATCTTACCTTGCATGGGGAAAAAGAAAAGAGTTCATTCAGAAGTCCAAGGAAGTTTGTGAGGGAAGTTATGTTGGTTTTGGTCCAAGTATTTAGTCTGGTATTGAGGAAAGCTGCAAAACCTGAGTGTTTTGGTTATGGGTGGTTGCATTTTGGTTAGGATGAGTATTTGTGTAAGAACACGATCTGAACTCTGTGGTTTGCAGCTGGTAGGAAAAATCAGTGTTCAGTGATGGGATGGCAGGAGGTTCAATCCCAAGGAATGTAATAAAACTGTATTTTCACTCCAAGAATTTACTCTTTGCTTTTACCTAAGCTTTCTGATAGAGCAAGTCAAAGAGTGAACAACTTGGTGCACAATGAGCATAAAATTTGTTTGGATGAGAAGTACAGATTGTAATTCGGTTGAGCATCAGTATTTAAAACACAAACCTTGCTGCAGTCAGGACATTCTGGTTGCATTTGATTTTCATGATGTTCTTGCAAAACTCGTGGCCAGTGAAAGCAGCTCTGGGCCTTGCTCTCCAATTCCTGCTGCATCTTGTTTTATTTAATGAGGTGATTCATCCACCAGGTAATGTCCTCGTTGTCCTTGTGGAGCTGCCCATTAAACACATGGCACAGCCATTCCTTCCCCTGCTTTTGGAAATAATGACCCTTTTGGCTGTGCTGCATCAGATGGGCAAGGGTTATGGAATGTCTTTTTAAGTGAGATGGCCAGGTTGGAGCAGTCCAGGGGAAGGAACACTTTTCAAAACAATTTTTTTAAGCCAATCTGTGCTTTTGACTGTTGGGGAAGAAATATTGGGTTTTGAAGAGGCTTAATAGCTTTGGAGGTGGTTTGGGAATGGTCAATGTGTTGGATGTGAGCACCGGGGAGGAGGGAGCAGAGCAAAACAGAATTTGGGTAAACAAACCATAGGAAGGAGCATCTGCCTTCAGCTCTGTTGGGTTCTTGGTTGAGTCCCAGCCCTGCAGAGCTTGTTCTGCTTGGGCTTCACCCAACACCCACCAGAGTCAAATGGAAAGTTCTCAGGGCTTCTTCAGGTCATGTCCAGGAGGGTCTTCCATGGCTTAGCTGCCACTTCTGACCAGCCAGCTCCGAGTTGTGCATCCCACAAAAACCCCACCAGCATATTCCAGCTTTGAGAGTTGCCAGTTATTTTTAAATGACCTGAACAATCACTCTGTGGAAGAATTTTCCAGTTCCTTTTCTTTATTTCAGTGCTGTGTCCATGATTTTTCCCCATTGTTCAGTGGAATGGCTTTGCTGATGTGTTTCCATGCTCAGTACTAAGCTACTTAATGTATCTTGAAATAGTCTAATTTTTTTGGCATTCCAGAGGATGTGGAATTATATACATTATTCAAGATGTCCCCTGTTATTCCCTAAAGAATATAAAAATAGAAACTAATAAAAAGGGGTTTAAGGGGATCTGGGGTTCTGAAGGGGATTAAGGTTGTGTGTACACACAGGTTTGTCTGTTCCTGGGTGTGACTTTGCTCTCTCTGATGTAAACAAGTGAGGTGACCTTCCCCTGGCAGAGTAAGGACAGAGTGGGGTAGGAAGTGTGGATAATTTATAAGCTTTTCTCTATAGATAAGAATGAATATCCTGTATAAATAACAGCTCTGCAGAAGCCAGGAGGAATTTTCAGTGCTGTGAGGTGATGCGAGCCTCAGACTGTCAGGGTTGGGTCTTCTCAGAAGGTGTGTGTTGGATGACAAATAAACCTGTCACAACATGAAGATATTGCAACATATTTTAGTGGGTCTTGGGCCAGAGCAAAGTTTGTGCGTGGGGAAGTGAAGCAGCTCAACAAGAAGCACAGAAATCCAAACTTTTCTTTTCTCTGGGATGGTTTCTAAAGCCTCTCTGTATCTCCTGTTGTGCAGTTTGATATTTAAATGCTGCTCAGGTCACAAAGTCTGTAATGCTCAGAGTTGGCGTCCAACCCCACAGATTTGCAGCTCAGACTGGGTCTGTCCTGTTCCTAGAGGAGTTGTGGGCAGTGCTGGATGCAGGGAATGAGGAGTGAGGTCCAATTTCAGGACAACCCATCCGAATCACAGAACAGAATCATGGAGTTGTTCAGGTTGGGAGAGACCTCTTGAGGTCATCGAGTCCAACCACCACCCAGGCCATCACCACCAACCCCCGTCCTCCAGTGCCACATCCATGTGTTTTCCCAACAGATCCAGGGATGGTGATCCCACCACTTCCCTGGGCAGCCTGATCCTGGTCTTGGCAACCCTTTCTGTGAAGAAATTTTTCCAGATTCCCCATCTAGACCTCCCCTGGTGCACCCTGGGGCCATTTCCTTTTATATTGTGCTGCCTGGGAGTTGTAAAGTGTGGGAATGTCTCCCTGGAGCCTCCTTTTCTCCAGACTGAGCACCCCAAAACCCCCAAGCTGTGGGAATGCTGCCATGGAGAGCAGGCAGGTGTGTGAGCTGGGCAGCAAAAGCAGCAGGGGAAAGGATGGAACAGCACTCTGGGACGTCTGGATAAATCTGTTGAAGCCTCACCCGTGTAGTTCAGAGGTGGGGGAATAAATGCAAATTTAAGATGGGCTTAAGAACACGAGCTTTGGCAAGCTGCTGCTGGGCTGTCTGCTGCAGTTTCCAGAGGTGCAAATTGTTTTATTGCTATTAGCAGGGAGCCCCTGGGCTGTAATTACACAGCCATGGAGTCCAGGATGGCTTCCCAAGGTGGCCCAGCACTCGCTGGTTTGCTGGAACCTGCTGGTGTTCTTTGTTTCTTTATTCTGACAGAAAATGCCTGGGGCTGTTTCTTGCTCCGTGGAATGCAGCTAAAGGAGTTAATTAAATTCACTCCTCAGTCAGGAAGGCAGGCTGAACCTGGAGCCTGAACTGTGAGGTTGAAGAGAGATGCTAAGGAAGTCTTGGAGTGTAAATTCACTGCTTGGAGACCGCAGGAAATGTAAAGCTGCAAAAGTGGAGAGGTGAGGATTTCACCAAAAGGTGACCAAAACACTTGAGAATTGATCCAGGGCTTTTCAGATGTTCTCACCACTGCTAGCTTAAAAAAACCCCTCTTGTTCCTGGTGGAATGTGATGATTGTGCTACAGCAAAAATCTTGCAAGCCCCAATTCCCACATTCAGATTCTGCCATTTGATGGTTTTGTTAACAAATGTTGTGTGGGGAGGTCTTTGTGGAGGAACTCAGCATCTCAAATGGGATGTGAGAATCTGCTGCTCCTAATGAATTGGCTTAATTCTGAGCAAATTAACTAACTGGGCAAAACAGAGTTGGACTTGGAGGTTGTTTTGTAAGCACTGAGTGTTTTGGGGGTTTTTTGTGTGTTCTGTCACACATTTTTAAACAGAGAGTATGTTTCTATAAGAGGTATAAGAAAAAAAAAAGCCTGGCAAGTCAAGTTGGTACAGAACTAATAAATTGTGACCATTGAAAACAGTGAAATATATTCATGTAGCAGAAAAATTAGGTCCTGGACAAATGGTGTTTGACAAAGCAAATATTGGAGGGATCATGTCCTAGAAAAAAAGAAATTGTGTTGATGGCAGTTCTTATTTTCAGTAGCTGAGGATGTATCTTTATTTTTTTCCCAAATAATAGTTTATACATGCTTTTTATATACTCTTATTTCTCTTGCTTATCCCCAGCAGGGCAAGAAAAAAGTGAGGAGAGAAAAAACTGGGGCTTGTCACTAAATTCCTCTTAAATTTCTAGAGAGAAACCTTGATAATGTGAGTGGGGACTCATGTTTATACCATGTTGGTAATATGGTTTCAGTATTTCTTTACTTAAACATTCAAGATGGATTTTAGTTCAACTAAAATTCAAGAAATGAATTAAAATTTGGGTTCCTGGCTGGGAAGAAGATCTGTGCAGAGGTCTTTATCCCAAGAGCTAAGAGACTGAAAAATTTGCACATCTGTGTGCAAGATTTTTTTATATTTCTTATGGATGCTTCCCAAATCTGACATTAAATATGGTTTGTTGATTTTATGTCAGCTCTGACCTGAACTCAGATTTTATTGCTACTTTGGAAACAAATCCTTTTTTCCAAGGGTTGAGTTCTGTGCTGGATGTTACAAAAAAGCACAATAGACGTCAACTCTGCCTTAAAAGTCGTAGGTTCAGTTTGGGTAGGCACTAACTAGATAATTGCTACCTGCTGTGGAATAGAATGTGTTGTTATTTAATGTATGCAGATTTGGAGGAGAAAAAAAAAAAAGCCTGATGAATAACCTCATTTTCAGGCACAAAATGCACTTTAATTTGAGACTGAGATTTAAAAAATGTGCATTACTCCTCCCCTGTATCCGTGGTGGGAAGCTCTGGTTTCTGTGGAGAAAGCAGGAGCTTGGCTAGTGGTTACACAAAATGTTGGTGTTTCTTGTTTTGGTTATTTTTTCCCCCTTTTGGTTATGTTTTTAATCAGTTGAGCAACAAAGAAGGAGAAAGGAGAAAGACCACGGGGATCTTTCTGATTCTCCTCATCCTTATCACTTTATCACTCTTTGGAAAGTGTCTTTTCCTCATGCTCTCTGTTTTGAGCCTTAGCCAGCTGCATTTCTGAGGCAGGATGGGTCAGAATCCCATTTTTTTCATTTTTGTGTTTTATTTACCCAGTGGAGAATTTGAGATGGTGGATAAGGGCGCCTCCTCCTTCTCCCTGTCCTCTCCTCCAGTGCTTGAGATGTTGTCTTGAAGAAAAATGATGGTAACTTTTGATACTGGTATCATCCCGTGCCTCTCTGGTTGTGAAAGTTTTGTATCCTTTTACCCTTGTTTGTCCAGCTCTGCCAGCTCTTCCTAAGTGCAGCAAATCTGACAAAAGTTTCCTTTATCTGGTGCTGATTTCTGTGTGTAGATGAAGCACTGCAGATGTTTGAGATCATGATCTGCTGCAGAGGTTATTATTTTTCCTAGACACTGGGAATGGAGAATACAAAGGATAAAGACATGAAGTTTACCAGAACCAGGGGAAGTTTTAATCTTCATGCTGGGAAGTATCTCCCTCAGCAAAGGTGGTACAAGGTGTTGAATAATTTTAAATACCATTTTCTTACCTTGTGATGTCGTAGCAGTGTTTCCTGTGTAATTTGGCAGCTGAAATGTTGTGGGAAAAGAATACTGTCACTCCTGGTTATTGTCTTCTGCAAGGCAGAAATCTTCCTTGCTTGTGGGCTGCTGCTGGCAAAATTACAGTCAGAATCCTCCCAGCCCCAGAGGAAAGGAGGGGTGGAAATGTTGGAATCCAGTGGTTCAGGGAAGGTTTGTGCCAGGTGAGGAGCTGGGCTCTGCATCTGCTCCATCCCGAATGAAATTGGTGCTGGAACAAGTTCTTTGATAGAACCTCAATTCCCAGCTGTCGTTGTCAAGCTGTGGTTTGGCTCATTCCTCCTCTCACTGACAATGTGATGGGGAATCTGAGAAACAATTTCCAAGGATTTTAGAGCTTCCCTAATCTGTGGCTGAGGGGAAGATTTGGCTCTTGCAGTGAGGAAACCTTTTTTATATCTAGAAACTGCCCTGAGAGCAGGGGTGGAGGAACTGAGGGCTGTTCCAGCTGGGTTTGTGGCATTATCCTGGCACCAAAATGCCAGAATTATTTAAGGATGGGATTCCTGGAGCTGCAGGGGAAGCTGGGATGAGCAAAGGAACATCCCAAAGCTGCTCTGGTACCACCAGAGCAGGATTGCCAATGGGCCAGGACGGTGCCATCACCCCCAGAGCTCTGTGCTGGGTGTCAGCTCCTTGTGTTCCTGTTCTGTTCCTGCTCTGGCCTTCCCTGCTAAAACAGGAGTATTGCCTGGGAGCAGCTGAAAATGGCAAGCTGCTGTTTGGGTTGATTAATTTATGAAGCTTGTAAGTCATTTTCTGTAATAATTACCCAGGTTGGAAATGATTAAAATTCAGCATCAGCTGCTCCTTATAGACAAGCTTGTGCTCCTTTATGTGGTAGGTGGAATAATTTCTTGTAAGAGCCCATTTAAAAGCTTTCTTGAAGAGATCAGCAGCTGTCATCTTTATTTCTACTATTCTCCTTTTCTAATATTTGTGTTTCTACTCCCACTTTGGATGTATTTGGGCTATGATACCTTGTTGGGAGTGAAATGGGAGATAAAGACTGAGCACAACTGGTTTGTTCCAGGAACTCCAGACCTCCTTGAACTAATTCCAGTAGCTGTAACTCATTAGTACAGCTTAAATTTGGATCTGCTGTACCTCATTTCGTGTGGCTTTAATCCTGGATTTTTTTTTTTTTAATAAAAGACTTCTGGCAAATTCAGAATTGTTTTGTCACAAAGCAAGAATTATATGGATGCTATCAGTGAGCCTGAAAATAATCACAAAGGAGTTTTTTTATTGCAAATTGTGTGAAGCTGTTTTTTGTGGGATCATGCAGAGGCTTTTTATGAGGGCTTGTGGACTGACCCTTCTCTGGCAGTTCTTGTGTTCTGAAGTCAAACTTGACTGCAGCAGATCAGCACTTGGTTTGGGAAAAAGGAAAATGATGAGAGCCCAACTCAAACTCCCCTCAGATTCTCCCAGTGAGCTGCCTGGGGATGTGGGAACTTCCGCACTGACCTGTGAAAATAATTTCCCAGTCTGGTTTCTGGCAAAGGCAGNTGAGGGTAGGACTTGTAGATTGGAATTTTGGAATGGATGTTTTGTACTTTCTGTGTTGTCTATTTCTGTACTGAGCTTCCCTTTCCTGCCCCAATCTTTGGGGATAAATCAGCCTCCTGACCAAGGAGAGCTGCTGGAATGTGGGGGAAGGAGCCTGCCACAATTCCAGCAGGAATCTCTGGGACAGCTTTTGCCCAGTCAGGAGCTGGGGCTGTGTTCTTCATTTGGCTCCTGATGACGGCTCTCACTCCTCAGGAGCCAGAGATCAGCCTCCACCCTCTGCTGCTGCATTTTCTGCTCAGCACGGGTGTTCCTTTCCCTTTCCTGCTGGATGGGTGAGAGCCCAACTCAAACTCCACTCAGATTCTCCCAGTGAGCTGCCTGGGGATGTGGGAACTTCCGCACTGACCTGTGAAAATAATTTCCCAGTCTGGTTTCTGGCAAAGGCAGCTTTGAACTTGACTTGGAGCAAATTGCCCCACTCAGCAGAGCACACAACATCTATTACACCAGAGAAGCTTCCCTCTGCTGAGCTTTAATTAATTAATTCCTGAGCAAGAAAGCCCCTGTTGTAGGTTGCCAGGAGAATGCCAAAATAACCCCAGTGAGAGTTGCTCCTCTCACGCCTCTGAGCAGGCGTGGAGCTCGGAATTCTTGGAGGCCAAGGGGTGGGAAACGGTGAGGTGACTCACAGGGGCTGTGCCAGTGCCTGGGGAGGAACTGAGTGAAAGTTAATTCGAGTTAATGAACACGAGCAATCATCCCAGGGCAGCTGGGAGCACACACACACGTCCTGGCTGCCTTCCAGGCAGGGGCAGGAGCTTTTGGGGTGCCCCAGTTTGGGACCTGCCGCTGCTCGGGGCTCTGTGTGCTCCTGGGTGAGGCAGATCACGCAGATTTGAGGAATTTGGGCTTTTTATACGTAAAGAGTATTACTTGAATAACCAGTGTCAGATGGCATCTGATTGTTGTTCTGTCAAGTGATTTCCTGCTGGAATGGGTAACTATGAGTGAAATGATTTTCCTTGTCCTACTGATCAAACTCAAACACTGAAATTCATGCTAACCTTCCTTAACAATGGCAGAGAGGTACACTTGATAATATTGAGGCTTTGAGGCTTGTGCTTCAGCCCATTTTTATTGTGGAATATTGTTTCATTAGAGCAGCTGTTCTCGAGCCTGGTTGTTAATCCTTTTTTTATTATTATTTTATTTTTAACAAGGAAGAAAGGAGTGCAGCAGAAGTGTTAGGGATGCTTCAGCAGCACAGCACACAGCTGGCTTCAGGAATGGATGAATGGGCAGCAAGGATTCTGTTTTATCCAAACAGCTTTGGTTGTATTTCTAGGGGTATTTTCAGCTACTAAAATAAAAAAAAAAATTAAGCTCTATCCAGTGTTTTAAACCTCTCCTCTGAGCCTCATGGCAAGGAATATTCTCTGTATGTTTTCTGTAAATTGAAAAAAAGTCGTGAATCTCCACAGCTTTGTAGAATTACGGAGGGTGGAAAAGATCTGAGGTCATCAAGTCCAACCATCAGCCCAGTCACCATTTAGCCATGCCCTCGAGTGCCACGTCCACTCATTTCTTGAACATTGTCTGAATGTGCCTTCTGTGGCCTTTAGAGGCAAAAGCCATTTTCTGGGGTCTGTTTGGACCTTCTTATTCCTGCTTAACTCTTTTTGCCCTTTTGGTTTCTTGTTGCTGTTGAATAACAGGTTGAACAGATTTGGAGGAGTGATTTATTCATTTTCAACATGTCAGGGTGTCCCAGACTCCTGGAATTACTTCACAAAACAATAAAGGAATCGAAAATTCAGGGGCTACAGCACAGGTTTCGTTGATCAGTTGGTTCATGAGGAGCTGTGGAAATGCTGCTGCTGTGAAATGAGTTATTGGGGTCTTCTTTCATCAGGACCACCCTGAGTTACTCAGCTTTGCACCTTGGGATAGCTTGGTTTTTTAGGGGGAATGGAAATCCTGATTTTGGGCTGTTCTGTTCTTACAGCATCAATCACTACCTGTGGTAAGGATTAAAAATATTTGATTTTTTTAAACAAAGCCCCCCAAATCCATGAGTGGTGTTTATTGGCCTGCAGTCCTTTTGTGCCACTGCAGAGATGTGCACTGCCTTAACCTTTCCTGGATTCCGTTTGGTGACAAACTGGAGTCTTTTTAGGAGTTTTTTCAGAGCTGGGTTTTCCCCATTTCCATGAAAAGCTGACATTTCCCTCAGAGGAGTGTGGTAGGCTTCCCTTAGCACTCCTGATAAAGGAGCTTTCTGCAAAGCCTCTTGCAAAACAAAAAGCCATTTTCACAATGCTGGGGGGAGGAGAAGAGTGGAAGAATTGACAAAAAAAACCCGCAGATCCCTTTCCAATCCGTTGGTTCCGTGGCACAGCTGAAGTTTGCACTAATTAGAAATCATCTGGAGGCTCTGCAGCAGATTGAGTCTTCGGCTGGAAGTGCTTCCTGACAGGTGGTTCAGCACAAAGCAACATCCCAATTACCTAACCCCCTGTTTGATTTGTGTAAACCCTCATTGCTACTCACATTATTTAATGAACTATGTGCTTCCCCTGGCCTCCCTGCAGATCACAGTGCTCCCTTCCAAATCTGCAGCCTGTGCTCTGGGGTTAACCCTTCTGCTCCAAGGTGAGGCAACACCAGCGTTAACGAGGGGGTGAAAACTGGAATTTAAGTGCTGCAAATTGTTCTGGTAGGAAGGTCAGAGAATCACTGACTTGTTTGGGGTGGAAAGGACCTTAAACTGATCCCATTCCACCCCCTGCCATGGGCAGGGACTCCTCCACAACCCCAGGTTGCTCCAAGCCCTGTCCAACTTGGTCTTGCACACTTCCAGGGGTGGGGAAGGTGTGTGATGCTTTAAAATTTTAGTTGTGTAGGCAGGGGCTTCATTTTACCCTCTAGGTTGGACGGGTTTTCTTTAGCTCAGTTATATCTCATTGCAAACTCTTTTGTTCTGGACTGGAGGAATTAACTCTTTAATGGGTAAGGCAAAACTTGAGATGGTCACTCTGGGATTTTTCCTCATATTTTTAACAAGTTCTCCACAGATTCTGTGGTTACTGGAACCAGTCACAATCACAAAGAGAAAGATCAGGGCTCTGCTGGCCATGAAGGGTTTCCTGAGCTTACCAGAACTTGCTATATCTCTGCAGGTTGTGCATCAAATGCCCTCAGGGTTATGGACCCTGTGTCCTCATCAGTCTGGCTGCTTCAGCCCCATGGGAGGTGTTTGATAAACTGAATTTATGTGGAGTACCACAGCTGCAGAATGCTCTGTGACCCACAGAACTATCCCCTCTCATGTAGTTCAGCCTCTGATGTGATTACACTCTTCAGCAAACACATATATTGAAATTCTCCTTCCAAGTGAACTTGGCTGTTTGCTGTTTATTATGAGAACCTCTCAGTGAAGCAAATGAAGCCAAAATTTGAATCCACAGGCATGGAGAGAGATCTATTTTGTGCTGTTTGCTTCCCTCCCAGACTTGTATTAATCAGTCATTATTTCTATTTGGTTCCTTTTGCAAATAACTTGAACTTAATATCTTTCAGAAAAAAAAAATTGGTTAACTTTGACAATTCCAGAATTATGACTCATGGTTACAAGTGATGAACCAGAAGAAGTAATAATAATAATACAGAAAGGTGTTTCCTTAGAAGCAGTTATTAGCATTGGGTGGGTTATTGAAATGTTCATGTCATGTTTTATTTGGGTGGTGTTGCATGAAATCAGGAGGTGAAAGGTTTTTTATGGAACGTGTTTGCTGCACCAGTTCCTTGTGAGAAAGTAGGTTTGAAGAGATTAAGTAAAAAGGATGCTCTCCCAAAGAATATAATATAGTTTATTAATATTATATAGATAAATTATTTTACATTAGTTTATATTAATTAAATTTATATAGACAATTATTTTATATAGATTATTTTCTATGTCGTAGGTGGAATTAGCAGGTGCCCAGGGCACACTTGGAACCACAGCCTGGTTTGGGTTGGAAGGGACCTTAAATCCCATCCAGTCCCACCCATTCCATGGCAGGGACACCTCCCACTGTCCCAGGCTGCTCCAAGCCCAATGTCCAACCTGGCCTTGGGCACTGCCAGGGATCCAGGGGCAGCCACAGCTCCTCTGGGAAACTGTCCCAGAAGAATTTCTTCCCAAAATCTAATCCAAACCTTCCCTCCTTCACCTGAAGGCCATCAGGGCCCAGGACTTACACTGGTGTGGAGTGTCTTGGAAAAGTTTATCCTGAGGGAACAATGAGGTGGGAATGAGCAGGAGAGGCTGAGCATTAATCCCAGGGGTAGGAAGGAGGCCTGGGACAATGAGAGGCACAGCTCTGCTTCTCCCAGTGCAAACCCACCCCTGATACGGCCCCACCAGGAAGATGGAGGGAGAATATTGGCTATCTTTGGGGATTTTTATCAAATCCTGGTGACTTTAGTCAGGGAAGGGGTGTGACAGAGCAGCAGACAGGGACGTGATGGGCTCGCTCTGCCCAGAGAGTGTCTGGGTTCCTCTGAGGCCCTCACCCAGCTGGACCCCAAGTGTGTTTTCCTCACGAATTCCAGCGATTTTGGCCAAGGTTCCCCTGCATGTCTGAAGGCCAGGCTGGAACCATTGGAGCTGTGAGCTGTGAACAGGCTCAGGGTGTGTCTGAGCTGTCAGAGGGACATGTGTGTTTGGAGGCCTCGGATCTGTGCATCTGCTCAGCAATATTGTCTGAGCCACCCTTGTGAGGCAGGGAAATTACTCATCCTGCACACAGGGCCATTTATAGACCTCTGCCAGATTGGAACCTGACAGTGTGGTGGGATGAGCAGCTCCTCAGAGGCTGGCTGCAACACTGATTGTTAAAAAAAAAAAAAAAAAAGACTTTGGTGGCTTAAATTATTTCCCAAATCTAAGTCAAGTTGCATGGCTAAAGTGAAAAAGTGTTTTATAGCTTTCAATTAATGAAATAGCATTTTAAATGTAGGGTCCTCCCAATCAGAGATGCCAATATCCATATTTCCCATGGAATTGCAGGAGTTTTAGGGCAACAAATGTTCATAGGTGTGTGGATAGAGAGCTTAAACTCTCCATCACCTCTCCTGTGCCTGTTGCAGTGAATCTGAATGAATTCACTGAAAGCTGGTCTCTTCCAGGTTTTTTTTTTTTTCTTCTGATGAGTTGTATTGTGGAGGAAATTGCTCTTTGATTTTTGCCCTCTCCAGCAGCTGCTCTTCTCGCTGCAGAAGTGCCTGCTGAAGTGCCAACACCAGCTCAAGATCAGGTTCAAGTGCAGCACTGCTGTTAATCAGGCTCAGTTCATTTGGAGCCTAATCCACTGCCTATTGAAGGCATTGCAGAAATTCTCTTTGACCTGGGCAGGCTCCATAACAACTCAAGCCTGGGCTTCATGACTAAAACAACTTAAAAAAAAATCCCCAGTGGACATGAAAACTCTGTGGAATTGCACAGCTGGCAAATCTGCTTGCATTTGCTTCCACCAAACAAATGGGTGATTTTCAAGAATAGTGAGGTTTAAGTGCTGCCAGTGTTTGCTGCAGCTTTGAAATGCACGCTGTCAGCTGCTCACGCTGGGCTTTATTTTAGAAATCGTGAAAAGGTGAGGCCTTCTTCTGCCAGCTGGAATAGGATCTGACTTGTCTGATCAGGGAAAAAATGATGCTGGCAAAATGAGAGGCATTTTTATCCTCTGCAAATGGATCAGCAGAAGGTGGGGATTTTAAAAAAAAAAATTTTATGCCTTTTTCCTGCTGATGTGAGCTTTGTGTTGGGAGGCAGGGGAGCAGCTCGGGGGGCTGGGAGTGAGTGCACAGGGGGAATTTCCTGAGCACAGGAGCTGAGCTGGGGCAGTGACCTGCAGGAACATCAGCAGAGTGATCACACCCTACCCTCTGTGGGGGTGACAATTCCAAGGAATTCCTGTTGGAATAACAATGTGAAAAAATTAATGTTAATTAAGCTTAGCTTCATATCCCTAAATACAATTTTCAAGCTCATTCCTGCATTTTTTTCCATACATATAACCAAAGGATTCTTCAATAAACCCAAGGATTCTCCAATAAACCCTAGATTTTATTTTCACTAAACACTGGTGGGTGAGCTCCTTGCCAAGGTTATGCGTTTAAATTGTTCAATATTTTAAATAAAAACATTCAATGTGCTTGGGGAACATCACAGGAGGATGTCTGAGATGTTGTAGCACCACCTGCTACACTTCTAATTTTGGTTTTTTTCCAATTAACCTACATGGCTACATTTGCTTCTCCCAGGAGAGCATGATCCAGCTGCAAAGAGTGAACATCCCTCTATTTATGGAAGTGATCTTTGACAGGAATTAATGTTTATCAATGAAAGACAAATGTAGAGAGTTCAGTGTCTTTATCCCTGGTGCAGACCAGGATGAGGAGAGTTCTGCCTGCTTGACTCGCTCTGAAATCGTTGGAGATCTGTAAATTCAGCTCTAATCTTCCTATAGGGAAATGTTACTGTTAATATCCAAAGCCTATTAAAAAGGGATTTCACATCTTTGGAATTTATTATCGACTCTCAAAGATGTGAAACCCATTTTTAATAGGTTTTGAACTTTATAGGCTCTCTGTAAGGAAATAATATTGTGATGTGGTTTAAAGCTGGTGTAGTACATTTTCTTCCCCTTTAATAACAGCTGTTTTAAAGTGGTGATTTACCAGTTGTTTGAGGAGTTTTTTGTGTTCTCCCTCTCTCTCCCCCCCGACTAGTGAACAGATTTTTATGTAACAAAAATTTCATAAGCACTTGGGATCATGGAAATCACCTAATTCATTGGAGAGATCTGCAATTTCCATAAAAATCCCTTTTTTTCTCCCCCCTCCCTGCCAGTCCCATGAGTATTCAATGGCACTGGCGTCTTCCTTGTGTGCCTTCATCATAAATTCTGTAATATCAGTAATGTACTTGGTGATACAGTAAATATACTTATTATAGCAACTGCAACCATGCTTCATCCAGCTTCAGTAATTAGCCATGCTAATTACAGTTGGGATGTGGGCTGGGAGATGGTGTGCTACATTAAAATCAGAGAAATTAAACCAGAGCTGTCTGATAGAACCATTATGTTCTTTGGGGGCCTGCAGATCTTAGTGAGGCATTAGCTAATTAAAAACACTGGGACAGCTCCTGAATAAACTATTAAAGCTAAAGGTTACTTTCACACTTGAGTGGTAGATGTCAAAATGAGGGTTTATTCCCCTTATTTGTGGCCCTTGTGGAATACAGATTGAAAAATACCGAGCACAAAAATCCTTGGTTTTATAATGGCAGAAATTTGTGATGGCAAAAGGATTTTGAAAAGGCTTTTCCTGTGTGGTCAGTTTGCAGCTTTGGCTGCCTAAAGGGGAGGAGGGACAAGGCTTGGAGTGACAGGACACAGGGAATGGCTTCAGACTGGCAGAGGGGAGGTTTAGGTGGGATATTGGGAGGGAATTCCTCCCTGTGATGGTGGGGAGGGACTGGGATGGGATTCCCAGAGCAGCTGTGGCACCCCTGGATCCCTGGCAGTGCCCAAGGCCAGGCTGGATGGGGCTGGGAGCAGCGTGGGACAGTGGGAGGTGTCCCTGCCATGGCAGGAGGTGGCACTGGGTGATTTTCAAGGTCCCTTCCAGTCTAAATAATTTTTTTAATTCTCTAAGACACTTTGAGGCATTGTCCCTGTGACCCTGCTCCCCAGCCAGGCCAAGGGCTGGATCCTGACCTGAGAAATCTCTGAGGTGTTTCTGGGGTTGTGCTGCTCTTCAGAGCTCTCCTTAGCCCTCCTGAATCCTGAATCACTTATCCTCTATTACTGAGTAAATCCTTTCCTCAGCAACAGGAGCAAGTAAAGAAATCCAGGTCTTTGCAGAGGATTTTGAGAGCCACAGTGACATTGACTCCTACGAGAGGGTGGGGATGTGGAAGCTGCAGCCTTTGACAGCTCATTCCAGAAGAGAATTCTTGTAAGAATATTCTTTACAAGAAAATGCATCACTGCTGGGACTCTGTCTCTCATATCCAGTTCAAAAGCATCAGGTTCAGAAGGTGAAGTGTACATGCAGAGGGTTTTTCCTGCTGTCATCATGAAGGTGTTTAAAGGAGAAAGAGGTCTGTGCTTCTGGGAAGCCCATTGCACTGAAAGGAGTGTGGGCTCCCCACCCCTGGCAGTGGACAGGGCTTGGAGCCCCCTGGGACAGTGGGAGGTGTCCCTGCCATGGCAGGGGTGGGATGAGAGGAGATTTAACATCCCTCCCAACCCACACCATTCTGAAATTCCTGCTTTATGGCCTGATGGAGGAGAGGCCTTTTTCCCTGTGGGATGAGTAGGCAGCAGTCGAACCCCAACTTGAAAGCTTTGAGCTTTTGGAGCAAGCAAGGGATCATCTGTTCAAGGTTTGGGGAATCTCAGGGCTCGGTGACTCAGGCAGGATTTAGGCCTCTTTCAAATGAACATCACTCTCCTGCTGATTTATCTGCACAAGTTCCACCACTTTATTGTTCCACATGGGAAAAAAATCTGCTCCTACAATCTGGATACTAAAATACTCCTGCCTATTTCCAATGCTAATGCTTCAGTTCTTGCCTGAAATTTTCCTGGGGAATAAATTTCCAAGGGAGCACAATGAGGCTGAGGGAGTAGGAGGGGCAGAGTGAAGGCTGTGCAGGTGGGGGAGTTGTTTAGTTGCCAAACTGTCTTTCATGTCTTGAAGATTCTTCCACCTTTCTTCAAAAAAGGACAAGGATATCTTCAAGAAAACTAGGGTGTTGTTTTTGGAAGGGAAAGGTAACAATTCAAAGTATTAAGGCGAGGTGTTGTGCAGGAGAAGAGATGGGAGCAGAAGTGTCTGGGGATATCTTACCAAAAAAAAACTTTTCAAAACCTTCCTTTTGCATCATTCCAGTGAATATTCTTAGCAAATACACACTGCAGGTTGTTTACATTTAAAATGGTATAATGAGCAGTCAGAGATGTTGCATCCACATTGCCAAAGAGTATTTTGTTTAATTAACACTTTCTAATGGCCTTTCCAGCACTGTTGATGTCGTTGGAGGTCACATTGCTAATTCTAAGAACGAGTCACCTCCCAGGCAGAAGTTGCAGCTCCCCATTAATCAGCTTTGCAAGGTTTCACCATGGAAGGTTTAATTTTCTCTGACAATAATTATTTTCTGCTAGAATTGGAAAACTGGCAGGAGATCAGACTTGTTCTTTGAATGCTTTTCAGGAAGGTTGGGAAGCGAACAGAGAGAGCCAGAGCAGCTTCAGCCATCTCACAAGGTGCTTTTGCCTGCTCAGCAGTGGACAGAGCGGGACACAATCTTCCATCCTTCCCAAAAATGCATGGAAAAAGCTTTGTGCAAGCCTGGTATAATACTCAGAAAGCTGGCAACTCATGCCTGGAGAAAAAGCATTTCCATGATGAGATACCACACTAAGAGCATGAAGTTCAGTTCTCTTCATGATGATTTCTGTGGTTAGACACTATGAATTTTTCAAATCATGTTTATAGAAGGAGCACTCCAAGGAAGCATATAAATGATTGATGAGATTAATACACCAGTTCTGTTAAAACAAGGGGTGAAATTCCTGTGGGAAATGATCTGAATGGCTTGAATGGAGTGGTGTGGAGTGGAAAAGTTTTAGTCAGGAGGAATTGCTGGAGAAACACAAGTTTAGGGTGGGTTTGGGTTGTTCCAGCCAAATCTTGAACAGAAAAATCTTTGTGGGGGCTTCTGTCTGCACGTCAGCCAAGATCTCATGGTAAAGTGGAGATGTCTTGGTTTGAAAGGACAGGTTCTTGCTAAGGAAGGTCAGGAGCCTCTCTTGAAATGGAGAATGCAAACCCCCTCCCTCTGAACTATTATAATTTTGAAATTAAGAGGCTCTCAGGCAAAGATACAGGAGTAGAAACAATACTTTTTTATTAGGAAAAATAAAACTAAAAATGCAGTAATACAGAAAATCACTGCCAGAGTCAGGCAGGCCTGGCCCGCTGTGCTCAGGGGTTGCTCAGCCCCAGCCCATGGGGGCTCAGCCCTCCTGCAGTGCCAGCTGTGGCTCTGCTGGAGCAGGATCCTGCACAAGGGGGGAGTTTTCCTCTGGAG
>WEZZ01020734.1:0-78852 GCA_013400585.1 Chloropsis cyanopogon
TTTTGTGCTCATTTATAACATGCAGCACCTTAATCTCTACCATTTCAATAGATTGATCAGCTTGGAGCATCACTTTGCTCTTCTGTGCTTCTGTGTGAGTGTGGATTCGCACACTGCTGCTCTTCCGAGTGTACATCCCACCGCTCAGCACAAAAAATCTATCCTGAGATCATTTCATCGTTCTAAACGAGCTGTGAATTCATGCTACTTGAAAATCTGGCTCTCTGTCTGAGATCATGAATTATAGATTCAGAAATAAAAGCTCTTTCTCATCACAGAAAGTAATTGTGTAAGGTGCCCTATGCACTAAAATAGACATATTTGCAAGTTTTTTTAGCCCAGTCAGTCATTGAGGTGGTGAGCTGTCCCAGCGGTACTGAACAGAACTTTGCCTTTAACTTTCGCATTGTCAGAAATTTGCCCACTGATACTCTGGTAAGTAGGAATTTCAGGTTACTGGGGTTACAAATTAACCGTGCTGTAATGGTGGTAATGGTACCCAATGCCTGTGATGGTGGTTTCTGTACTTTGGACCTCAACCCTTGTACCTGAAGCAAAATATTTTTCTTTTCTTTGAGACACAGCATATGGTATTACTGTGCTTTCATTACTGAGATGAAGAGAATGGCAAGAAACTTGATACAGCTAATCCTTATTTTTGGTAATGAGGAGAAAATTAATACTTTCCTGTGAGTTTATTATTCACCACTGTTGTAGAGGCTGCAAACTCTAGACTGGGATTATTTCCACATTTTATTTGCTTGAATACTGAGCTTTAGGTCTATGCTGGACACCACATGAACTACTGCTTAGCCACCCTAAAGTTACCTCCAGTGAGCCATTCCTGCCAGATAATGCTGTCTGCCACAATCACCAGAGACAATTTCACCTGCATTACTACAGCAATAGATTGACAAACCTTTGTTTTTATGAACTGTTTCCATCATCTTGCCCATGAGCCATTTACTGTGTGTCTTAAGGCATACCTAATACATGTTATTTATTTTTTGAGTCTTTAATGATTTGACAAGAACAAGCATTCTGAGGAGCAGGTAGTCTTGGAGGAAAGAAAATGTTGATCTGAAGTGACGCAGTATCTGAAAAATTTTCCTTAAAACAACTACGCTTCTACTATTTTCTAGTTAAAAAAAATGAACAGGAGGCAAATTCCATCAAGTACTTCCAGCTGCAGACCAGGACTTGCACATGGCAGAATGGCGCAATCTCTGAATTCCAATTTCCTGGCCTGAAATTCTAGTCTTTGCAGACTTCCTTGACTTTCATCATCTTTACTATGCTTTAAGACCCTGGAGTGTTTTTCTGTCAAAAAACTGCCAGGATTGAAAAAAAACCCCACAAAAACAGCCTCTTAGAAACTATTCTAAAATGAAGGTAGCTGCAGTTATTGTAATTCTGTTGATCTTTCTTACGTATTAGTGTGCATTATTTTCTACAGTAAAGTCACTTGGTTAACTGTACATTTGGATGGAATTCCTGAATGAAGATGTTCTATATATTTGTTTCTTCCTGTCACATTCCAGTATATGGGCAAGTCAAATATATTCAGCAAGCATCTCATACTTGCTGCTGGACAAGGCCAAGAAGTAGCATGTGACTAGCTAGTGGGATATACATTCACAGGAAACAGAAGCTGAGATGTCAAAGGTGTTTCCACTCTTGGTGTTATAGCAATGGGATTCTTTTAAAAAAAATGCTTTCTGTGGATTTTTTTTTTTTTTAATGTCTGATGGACTGTTTCCAGAAAAGTGGGAAAATAGCCCTCCATTTGTGCAATTTTTCACCAGTTGACACAAGGAATCTCTTTAATAAAACCTTGCCCCATGTGGGTTTTATTGTTCTCATGAATGTGTTCATGGAGGTAACTTGCTCCGTTCCAAATGCAGATGCACAAAATTGAGCCTCTCTCACTGTCATCCTTAAGTCTTCATGTCAACATCTGTGCACTGAGTTTATCAGCCCAGTGGCAGAAGACTGGAAATTAATGGGGGACTGCAGATGTTCTAATTCCTTCTAAAACGCTGTGGTTTGGCCCAAGAACTAAAGGAGCACTTGCCTTTGGTATAAGAGTGAACCTGGTCGTACTAGGACATGCACCTTCTATCAAGTTCTTTTAATTTATGAGGATAGTTTCTAGAGTTTTCTTCACTGGTATATCAGCATGACAGCCTTTTGTTGCCTCAGATTTTTAAATCTGAACTGATCACGCAAGTTGTATTTTCTTTGGTTGTTGAAGCAGAACTGCAAAATAGAGGAACTTCGCTACTGATTCATCAAAATTAAGAACTGTGGGTCTTTTCACACACCACTCAACAAGTCCCTGCATGTTTTGTCCTTATGCGATTTTTTTTTTTTTTGTTCTGAGCATAAAAGAATCATTTTAATAATCCGAACTAAGAAGGAGGCAAAAAAGTTTTAATTCAAAGCCACTTTTATTAAAAACTGCTTCAGAAAACAGCAGGTTGTAACATAGGAAGCTCAATGAAAGAGACAGGGAGATGAAAGATATGAGTGTAAAGTCCGTTCCTTATTGTCTCTTTAGAAAAATACTACTTTATTTAAAGATTTCCCTCTAGCTTACAGGCTTTTGAGAGAGGCTGAGACTGCAAACTATTCTCAGTCTAAAATGCTTTTTCAGTCAATCAGTCCACAGACTAATTTCTGAGAGTAAAACCAGAAACTTCTTTCTTTTCTCTCAGAGTTCTAATTAAACTTCTTTCTCCTTTCTTTAAACACCACTTGTGAAACTCGGACCCAGACCTGTAACATTTTCCCCATTTGGTTTCGTTCTAGTTCATGCTTTTCTTGCACAGTTGTGTTTTACCCCTGCCGAGGGGGTGCACCCAGCTTCTCCTGAGCTGCACACAGCTCTGTTTTGCAAAATGCAGCAATTAATGCTCGTGACAGAGTTGGGAGATGAGAGTTGCTGCTTTGCAAGGATGTCACAGGCAAGGACAGCAGTCTCTGGAACTCTGGCGGAAGGGAGGACCAGGATTTGGGGGTAGTGTTTCACACAGAGCAGAGCTCAACTTTGCTCAGTGTTGAGAAGCATTTTCTGCTGCCAGGACGCCAGCGCCTACCACAGAGGTCGAATATCCCCTACCAAACCACAGCTCTCCTAGCAGGCAGGGATTTGTGGGTCTTGCCAAGTTTTGGTTAAATCTGGGAGCTCAGGGAGGGGGAGAGATTCAGATTCATCTTAGCAAAGACAAGAAGCCATTAAGTATAGTCCAAATTACAGCTTTGCAGTTTCCAGAAGGTTTTTTCAGTTGTAACACAAATTACAAGATACCATGTATTTTATAACAGAGGATAAAGGTCTCTGGTAGAAGACATTTTGTCTTGAGCATCTGCTAAGAAAGAATCTTTCAATTATTAGCAGCAATGGAAAGATGACTAATCTTCATGAATGTTTCTGAGAAAAAAGATCATATATTCCACATGACTTACTGAATATAAAGCTTGTTAATTTTAAAGAAGAAGAAGAACACACACACACACACACACACATTCGTTCACATCAGTTGCTGTATTTTGAAGGATCTACCTTCTTCTTTTGAAGGATATTATTGTGTAAGTTAACTATTTATTTATAAAGTGTTATGACACTTAATCAGCAGGGATTGCATGCAGTAAATTGCAGAGAAAAGACTGCTGAGATTTCAGTCAAAACCTATGAAGCTTTAACCTTGATGTAAAAAACCATTTAGCTTTAACATTGGAACTGCTCTTTGTTTGTCAAAGAAGCTTTTGTGGTAATTCTTAGTCACCTTCCTCTCTTAGCAGGCCAAGTTGCACAAAACTCATGAAAACAACACTTAAATGGGTAATGCAAAACATAACATTCTTTTATATTACTGCCATTGCAGTAGATAACAAGATAATAAGGAGCTTAAAATTAGTGTATGTCATACAGTTTTTAAGTACTTCATTCTGACCAAAATGCCATAAAATGGCCATGTCACAAAGGAAGAGTAAGTCTCCAAAGGAAACCTTACAGATTTAAATTTTATGTATATATGTGTGTATATATATGCGCACATGTGTAGAATATATTTTAATCCTTAATGCTGACTTTCTCACATTCAGTAGCAAAATTAATACTTAGGAAAAGCATATTAAAAAGAAATCTCGCTATTGTCTCTAAATGGTAATGTCCTTGGTAAATATAGATATGAGCAAACCAGTATAGCTTTGTAACCATTAATCTTTATTGGATAAATGTATGTTTTACAAAGTAAGCTTAACAAAATAACATGATCTCAGGTTTTGAAAACCTATGTGGCGCAGACCTGACCCAAGTTCATAAAGAAATGATTAAAACTCATCAGACAACAGTTCATTAAAGCTAATATTTTCAGTGGTTGATGCATAAAACTAAAAAATCACAAGTCATAATCATCAAGTATCAACATGCATTTTTCTTCATAAGATGTGGTTACATACGCTAGGAATGTGTACAAGGACATACAAATTCATAGGGCAGATTTCAGTTCATTTGCTCTGTTATTGTGCTACTGATACCTGTATCCAGTATAAAACAATTTCAAATAAATATTTTCCTAACCCCACCTTCTTGTTATACATTAATGGCAAGTAATATCTGATTAAAATGTAATGTCTGTAAAAAGGAATTTATATTTCATTAACTTTTTTGTGGAGAGCCAGAACAAGATACATTCAAACTTCAGTATTGATTTTGGTGCTTATTCAAATGAAAATAGCAAGACAGAATTTCAGTTACCCAAATTTTGAAAAGCCAGTGACATGAATGCTGAAGAGTAGCTCAGTGTATTGGGACCAGAACTACTAAGCCAGCTAGCATTTGCTTTCACCAGTTTAAATACAGAACTGGCTTAGCTGCTGCTTTGCAATGGCTTTTCCTGAAATACTGATTCTTGGAAGGCTGCTAGGAAAACTGTTTCAACAACTTCACTGTTAAGTAAATATGTAATATTATAAGGTACATCCTTCTGAAGGAGCTCCAAACACCACAAAGTTTGTGTATCTCTGTGCTGTTGGCGTTTCCTGATTTCTCTAGCGTATATGCCTTTGCTTTGACACCCTGCATTGGGTTACATCAGGTTTTAAAAATTCTAAGGCTAGGGGGAAACATCACAGTTCCCCTGCCTGATCCCCTTCACACTGCAAACTAAATTACCTTAGCTTCAAGCTGCTACTAAGGCAAGAACTACTGACATTCTTCTTCTAAGAGACAGAGACTAAGCATAAATATGTGCTAAAAATCTGTGAAAAATGACACCAGATAAATCTTCAGAGGTTTGAGATGGGAATGCAATAAACCTGAATCCTTGACATCTATATTTTCACATTTTTTTCTTTGATTTGAGCTCATTTCAATCCACTACAAACTTCTTCCTTTAGATCTGGTTTCACTTGAGCCTGCCTATAATACATTCAGGCCTGTTTCCGTGATGCAAATTTAAATGAACATATAAGAAGAAATGAATAAATGGTCCAAAAATTTTGAATCAGTTGTTCAATTCCTGACATATATTTAACTAAAATATATTTCGAGATAAAATTGACTTTATGTAAACCACTCTTTGAATTCCTTAAACTAATTTTCCTTTGTTTTTCATTCACTTTTGGGGAAGAGAGCAATTGCAACATTTAATGATTAAATAGGTGCAACCCAGATGACAATACATGCTCTGTGAATCTGTGTCAGCTACCCAATGTATTCAGCTCATCTCTGATATACAGGTAGCAGCACATTGCATCAAAACAAGGCTTCTTGATCCTCCAATGTTATAAAGTTATTTCACAGTCCAGTGAAATATACCAGCTCCAAAAAAGATGTTTTTTTCACATAAACATCTATTGGGTTGTTTACTTTTTCTTACTTGGTTTCAAAAAGAAGAAACCCAGCAAAGGTGGAGAAGCGTTGATGGTCCCCATGGAGGGCTCCGTTTCCCATTCGCAGCCAAACTTCATCTCCTTTGGCGAGTTTTAGGACTGCACTGTTTCCTGAAGTATCTGCTTTCCCTTTGGATTCATAGCTAAGGATGAATATTTTAACAAGTCAGCTTTTCGTTTCTCAAGAATGACCAGACAAACAACTTTACCAAAAATATCCAAGAAGTACATTGTTATGCTGAGCAAAACTTTCTTGAAAGACTTGCCAACATTTTTTCAGCTTATAAGGAAATTTTGGCAACTTTCTGCATTTGATCTCCTAGATAAATTTTGCACCTTGCCTTTCTGAACTTCTGGAATTGTAATTTATTTTTTTCCAGGACACAGGAACAAATTTTTTATTTAAAACAAAATGCTGCTCATTGATCACAACACTACAGATTTCCTGTGATGCTTTTTTCCCTTGAATTCATCCCAGCCAATTTTAAATGCCTCCAGGCCAGGAAGCTGATGTGAGCTGAACCCCCTGTGCTCCCAGCACAGGCAGTGAGCAGACACAGGCAGCTCACTCCATACTGAGCCTTTCCTTGGAACATGGGTACATTTCATGTGGACTAACTTCCTGGGTTTCCCTGAGTGTTGGTCCCCTTTCTTCTACCCCTTGCCTTTTCTGACATCAGTGCTTCAGGGGGAATAGAAATGAAGCACTTTTTCTTTTGCAGAAAAGATCTATTGGGGATGAAGCAGCCTGTGGTGGTGTGCTAATGATAAAAAGGACAGTAAATGGAAGACCTTTGCTTCTTACTGATCATTACTACTGCAGCTTAAACACTTTCCAGCCTTAAAGGAAATTTCTCTGCCCCCCTGTTAACGAGACTGTAACTAGTCACTGAACACTTAATTATTTCCTTTCTCTGACAAGCAAAATGAGAATGAAGATATATTTTATCAGAATGACAGCATGATATCACTGAACTCCAGCCCTGACTTGCAGTGCTAACTCCTTTTCCCTGTGTTTGAGAAAATGGTGATCAAGGCTGAATTTTAGGTTCAGCATCTGTGGTGTGTGTGGTCCAAATATGCAAGCTGAGGATGGCAAAATAAAATTGGTTTTCTTGTTGTTTATTTTACCTAGAGAATTTCTTCAGAAAAATAAACAATTTTACGTTTCTTGAAAGATGAGCATGCTATCACATCCATACAAATGTTTTTTGCATTAAGATGGCCTGGCCCTTTACTTACCTATATAAGCTGAACACTGTATTACCATTATGCATCAAGTACACGTACACTTCCTCCACATCTTCATGTTTCATCATATTGAAAGTAAAGAAATACACCCCTGAAAAGGTTATAAAATACAACTTGTTTGCTTCATAGAAAGAAGTAATCATGCTGCAGATTTGTGCTTCTTGCTTAGAAAATATAACAGCTGTGGACAAAACTGCCTTCCAGTTGTCAGCAGATATTTTACTTCTGCTTATAGTGTTCCAAAATCTGATTAATTTTAATTCTGCGAATGGCAGGGATTTTTCTTCCTGCATCACAGCTGCATAAGGGGGGTATTGATGCAACTGAGAAATAACCATGAAGAACTGTAGTGCCTCATTTCCAGCCACGCATCTGTTGCAGGTCAGCTCGCAGCTGAACTGGCATGGGGGAGGATGAGGATGAAGAGATTGACAGGAGGCAGGAGGTGGAGAAGGCAACTGTGAAGCTGCTGCTTCTTGCTACAACATCAAGGCCATGGTTCTGTCATCACAGTGGCTGAAGGGCTAGAGAGCCACAGCAAAGCAGACAGTCCTGCTCCCTGCCCAGCCCTGGCCATGCCTCTTCCTCCTGCCTTTGTGTCAGCACTAGTCTCACTGGCTGGCAAGACCTCACTTGGCTTGCTCAGTTTTCAATTCATTTTTCTGGAAAGGTAGGTAGCAAGAGCTACACAGAGTGAGTGCGAAGGCAGTTAAATACTGCCTTTATTGTGGTCATCCTTATTGACCACACTTCCCCCTATAGCTCCAGTAATTGCATTATTTTGTTTTGCAAATGCTCACCATTCACTGGAGCACCAAATCTCCCAGTCATAACATCAAAAAAATTCCCAACATTGGTTTCAACGCTACTGAAGATGATCCCACTGTTCTGGTTGCTGAAGTGAGTCGCCATCGAAGCCATAAATGCGACCTGCAAAAATCCAGTTCTTATTCAGGCAGTCGTTCACAAAAAACACAAGTGTAGAGCAATCAGGTACAGATTTTTCCTGTATTTGCAGTCTATTTATTTTCCTGACAGAGATGTTCTTCTAGGGTTTGCTCCAAGGCCAATAAACTCCAGTTAACAAAACTCCCATTGAATGAAACTGGAAGAAGACTAGGGTTCTCATATTCAATTGGACTATTCATGACTGTAAAGTAAGCATATGGTCAAGTGTTTGCAGTTCAGAACCTTAATTTCAGATTTTATTTACTTTTAAGTCTCGCTAGAATGATGCAGCAGCAATATAGTATTGAAATGGATAGTGTTTCTGACAAAAGGGTTTTATATAGTTTTTATGTATTCCCCAATGCATTTAAACTGGATATTGCTTTTAACTGCATGTGTAAAAATAAACAATGCTCAGCAAAATCCATGCAGATTAGTATTTCTTGCTTAGAGATACTTGAAGCACTTTTATTAGAGGTCCTCTGGAAGTGCAGCACCTGGGACTCAATATTTGATGCTTTTTCTATCTTGCCAGTTGCCCTCAGCCTTGAAAACAGAGGGTGGTGGAGACCAAGAGGGTAAAATAAGAAAATGAAAACTGTGCTTCAACTCCATGTTTCCCTTCTTGCCATAGAAATGCTTCTTAGGAAGCAGTGCAAAACATCCCACACCAGACAATTTAAATTATTCTCAGCAAGATACCAGGGAATGACTCTGCCAGCTGGCCTGGTCAGGGAAGGGAGTGACCTTTTCTGTCAGTCTATCATCCCCCCCCCTATTATGTGAATAAATGGGGTAGCATCAGAATTGCTTGTTGCCAGAAGGTTGAGACCTTGAGACATAGAGACTTGGCTTTTTATTTCTATCTCAACTTCTTAAATGACTAGTGTTCAATTGCAGCTGTTACTGCCCATCACAAAAGTGACACTTTTTTTGTGAGATTCCAGCTATGCTNAACAAAAAAAAAACCAACAAAAAACCAGCCCAAACTCCTTTTGATTTCAGATCCAAACCAGAACAAAACCAAAACAGACAATCAAATGTGAGTCTGGATCCAACAAGAGAAATCGTTAGCCATCTGTTCAGAAATTAAGGAGCTCCAGATGTAAGCTGAAAGCTTGGGCTGATTTTCCTTACCCCTGCATGGATGCATTTTCTATTACGGCAAATTGTTAATATCTTGCAACGCAGCCAGGATCACATCAAAGTTCATCGTGTGTTAAAGGAAAGCAGCTGCCGTGGCAGATTGATGGAATTTATTGCTTTTTGTCTAGATTCCATTTCACAGTCTCTTTGACCCTGAGCTACTTTTTGTGGGCTAACCAGAACAGCAGGAAAATATGTCTTTTCTGCCTAGGTCTCATTATGAAGTAGCAGGTCAACATGGATACACAAAGTTTTTCAAAATAATTCTGTACTTAAAACAGTATTGTATTCAGAAGTGTTTTCTCCTATACCACCACTGACTTTAAAATTCTTAAGTGTGGTGGTAAGAAATAATATGCTATACTGTAAACATTTTTAAACACATCTGTTAAAAGAAGTGATGGAATTTTAAGTATTGGAAATAGGCATTACAATATGAGGTTTTGTCATTCATCCTTTTTCATCACTCAGTTTTAATTACATTAGTACCGTTGTCTTTATGGAAGAAAAAAACCATGGTGGTAGTTCATTTTAAAATTGTAGAAGGACATATGTTGAATGTAATTAAAAGTATGTGTACAAGATATTCAGCTATACAAAGAGTATATATTATATATATTTATACATGCATGTATGATATGTATATGCATATATATGAATATGTATATATGTATCTGTATATATATATTTATATATACATACACAAACTCTCTGCCATCTGCTAGATTCCTGGGATTTGAAGAAGCTTCAATGCAAAAGCTGTGAGATTGTAAGAGTTGAGCTCAACAGCTCAGGCTTGCACCCATATTTAAATGCTTATCTGGCTTTTGAGTTACTCATTCATAGGCAGAACCTACATGGCCCCAAACATATTTAAAGTATCTAGACATATAAATATTCAGATAACTACTGAGGGGTATTTTTTGAAACTGGAGGACTCTTACTGCACTCAAAAATTTTGAGCCTGTATTTTGAGGAGCTGGATGCTTGTGCTTCTGAGAATCTCATAAAGCCTGGCTGCCCTGAGAAACATGACTCCTTTACTCTTTCCATATGCTGTGGGAAGTGCAATTATTTATGTGATACAGCTTGGTAGGAAAATGATAGTCCCTGCTATTCTTTAATAACCCAGATCCTGGCTTTTTGCCCTCAAAGGGAAGTATATATGTTCCTTCCTGCCTATTTCTTAGCTGGACTCTGACTAAAGCTTTTCTTTTCCAGAAAGATCTGGCAGAGCACTTTTTTCAGTAAGAACAAGGGCTGTATATGCCTGCTACAGTATTAATTTACAAGGGGATTTGCTTCTTAAGTATCTTACAGTAATATGGTGCTGGTTTTTTGGTGAAGAAAATCATAATCTGAGATTTGCTGCAGCCAATACGAGCCAGAGGTGTTGTACCTGTAGCTCTGGGGGAATCCCAGGGTAACCCTTCTCGCCTTTGGGTCCATGATGGCCACGCTCTCCTCTTGGTCCCATATCTCCTTTGTCTCCTTTCTCACCTTTGGCTCCTTCCTGACCAGTTGCTCCATTATTTCCATTGTTACCATGATTTCCTGAAGGGAAACAAAGCTTTCTGTTTCATTAAAATAATTTATCATATTTTAACAGATAAGTGTGACAGGGTCCTCTCCAACCAGCTTGCAACACAGGTACTCTTCAGGGCCATAAACCAGGCTGAGCTGTAATGGATAAGAAACTGCTGTGTGGTCAGGTTGATGGTAAAGGTTTTGGTGAGCAAATTTCCAGATGGACATAGATTTTGGGAGTTAACCCCCATGTTGCTGTATAAACTAGTGGCATCTCAAGCCATTGCTTTGTTGGGGAGATGTGCAAGAAGACCTCAGCAGACAGTAGGCTCCAGGAAAGCAAAATCCACTTTCTATTGACATATCCTAGGTAGCCTACAGAAGTAGTTTTGCTTTTGCTTTAGTGTAAACACCAATTTCCTGGTATATTAAGTCAATCATGATAGGATAAGATCATTTTGAATAAGATTTTGCTATCTTTAAAACACATCCACACAAATGATGAATGGCTGTAGCATTAAAGTTGTTTAAATCTGTGCTAAAAACAGGTCAGTGTGCATTCACAAGTTGCTGACTAGGGGTCATTTGATTGCATACTCCTAGATTTAAAGAGACACAACATTTTTTATAATTAAGTTTTTTTGAGATGGCTTACTATGAGTAAATGAGTAAAAAGACTCATTACAAAACATACTCATGCATCTGCAGTATTACTTACTTCCTGGTGTTTACTGACTAAATTACTAAGCAAATGTCTATGCAGCTGACAGGATTTTAAAGTTGGCTGGAATCACTGAGCAATTATTATGCCTCCTGCAGCAAAAGCCTGATCTTTCAGCTCAGGGGATTAATTAATGTCATCATTGTTCTAATTCTACTTGAATTGAAATTAGGTTCTTTGCCACTCTGCTTGTTCTTTGATTTTTCTCTCTGGTTACAAATTTACAAGAAGAATAGTGTTGTTTGAGATCAAATCTGGTGATGAAATGATCCTTCAGAGTTTTTCTATTAAGAAAAAAAAAACCCACCTTCAAAGAAGGAAGCCAAATGGTGAAAGAAATTATGCACATTTTTGTTTGGATAGAGGAATCTGCAGCTCTCAAAAATAACAAGAGTGATCCTTTATGTGAAGCCAGAACTGCTCTACCAGTCCAGATCAGAAGTCTGCAAGCAACATTTGATTCAATCAAGGGGAAAAGTAACTGCTGCTGTTCCCCTTACAACAACATGAAATCCAGCAAATGAAGGAGACAGAAATCCCAGGGTGCAGGAGGCTGCTGCCAGACGTACGCTTGTGGTATCCTGCAGTGACAGAAAGTGGGACTGAGACACGAGGGAAGAGCAAAGCTGGGACTGGGCCATGCCCCAGGATGTCCACTGCAGTCTTGAAAATGTGCCTCTAGTATAAAATCATACCCTGCTTCTAAGAATCCAATAATTTATTAATGAATAATAGATCACTGAATTGCATTTTTATTGTGATAACGGCAGATAGAAGTTTTTGAAGAGACAAGTCTGTCTTTCAGTGACCTGTTTATTTATGTTGTACCTCTGCTTTAGGAATGGTGATTTCCAAATCCCTGAAGGTAGCTGTTGTAGCAAACTGACACCAGCATGCAACCAACACATTCCCTTCTCTAGGCTCTTCTATGTTCATATCAATTATCAGATAAAAGTATGAACTTTTCTTGTATATGCTGTTCTCCTGTGGACATTTTTAATGTTAAAAACGAAAAAGGATTTTTTATTTTGTAAGACAAGATGAAACAAGAAAGTGAAGGAATTTCTGTGAGAGAACAGAAGCACCGTGTTTCTGTAAAATATTGGCTAGCAGTAAGCTAGATGAAGAGAAGCCCTTGAATACAGTACACAGTAACACAGCTGGATACACAAAGGTGATCACAATAATCAGCTCCAGAGAATAAGTTCCTCCAAGTTTATTTGGAACTTCATGCTGTTTTAAGAGAGATCAATTTTTCCTAGAGTTATAGTAAGATTACTTTCAGTATGGATTTGTGAAAGCTGAATTTTAATAACAAATAGGCTTTCAATGGAAAATACCTTAGAATATAACTGAAAATATCTGTCTCCTCTGAAATTGTAGAAAAACTTGTTCTTGAATCTGTCCCCAAATACTGATGTTTGGACCCTCTCCCTGTAGTTTATGGCCTGCAATTAGACTGATAAAAAAACGGAATTAAACTTCATCTTTACCTGGCATCCCAGGGGGCCCAGGAGGTCCTGGGGGCCCTTGGTAGAGTCGAACTCCAAAGTCACCTCGGCAGCAGGAACTGCAGTCTGGATTCTGCGGTCCAGGCTGGGGGGGCTACGTGCACAAAAATAAGCTTTAAGTAGCTCATTCATGGAGGACATCAATCTTATGCATGTTGGTTACAGGGTCTTCATTATATATTTCTGTTTATATACTTGGTATGTTTTCAAAACGGTTCTTATCTGGCATTAAATTCTCACATAATTAGGTGATCCCTGAAGATGTTATTTTTGGAAGATTTAAAGAAATAGCTCTCGAAGTGTTCAAAAATCTCTACGAATATTTTTAAAAACCAACTTGTCCTGTTAAATAATGAAGGTTTTGAAAATAAATTAATACCAACTAATGAAATTTAGATGAATATTTCAATTAGATTCACATCCTGCTCCCACATTTCAACTGACCTTTGATGACATGCCTACCTACAACAAGTGGTAGGAAACAAGGGACTTGGTTTGACCTTCAGCAATGAACTATCTTCCATTAAACATAAATAAAACTGTGTTGGACCACCCAAAGAAGATACTAAAAAATATCTATGCAGCATATTCCTCTTCATGATCCAGACCTGTGTATTTACAGGCTACTAAAGTTGGGTAACCCTAAAAAAGTGGCAAGACACAAGACAAAACTTTGAACTTACCACAACACAAGGTGTTAGGGGCTTTTGATCATTTGTAGTGGTGAATATGTAACTAGGAAAATGTATATGCTGACTAATATAGCACCATAAATAAAATAATGGGTTTATTATGTTCAGTTCAGCTACCATAGTAATCTGTTTAATAATAGTTTTGTTTAAGGGGTTTTCTTTCCCATATTATTTTGTTTATACTAATGGAAACTCATTCAATTCTGACTGAATTTCATGACTTAGTTGACAGTATGTCAGATAAGGCCAAGGTGCAGTGTTTGGTTTTATTTCTCTACCTCCTCATTTGCTCCTTCTTTGTTTCTTTTCCCTACAATTCTTCCCTAATATCCTGAGATGCAAACCTGCCGTTCTTAAAATCTGGAGAGGGATACTTACTGGGGGGATCCAACTACTACTTTTCTTAAATCATTCTACTGTCTGCCTTCCTTCCCCTTCTTTTCCCTGATCTTTATCATTGTCAAATTACTTGCCCAGTGCAGATTTATTGGTTTAGTGGCAGAAAAGAAAATGAGCCTCTGGCAGGATGGGAGCTGTCAAATAAACACACAGATGTGCTGTATTCCTGCCCTCAGTGTCATCAGTGATGTCATCTGAAACTTTCTGCCTGTGTTTTGGACAATATCAAGCACACCCCTAAATTCATTGATTTCAGGAGGCTTAGGAGCTTATGGATATAGAAAATTAATTTCATGACACCACCAGAATACTGCAGCTCCTCCAGCGAGACAGACACATGCCCTGTCCAGCTGGAACCAGTGATGGTGGAGTTACCATGGGAATAAAGGCCAACTTGACAGCTAAACAAATATCCTTCATATTCAAAGAGTTATGGAAAAGTTAAGACTTGCCAATGGGCAGAAGGGCTTCATTTTTATGGGGTTTGGTCAAGGCTATGCTTTTCAGATTAATTCTGGACAAGGTCTATACTTAAAGAGAAAAATAAGTTCTGCCTCTTGACCTGTCTCTTCCTGGAGAACCTGTTTGTATTTTTCTGGCTGCTCTGTCTCTTCCAGTTGTTAGGCAGGACATAACTGACAATCACCAAATGCACTTTTTATAATTTTCCTGGTATGAGAGAAGTAGCTCTACTTTCAGCTCATTTTCAGTCCTTGAAAGGGAGCCAACTACAAGAGGACTGTAATAAGCATGTTGTACCCCATAAAAATATAATGTTGATTTTTGCATTGAGATTAAAATCTCCAGCTTTTTTTAGATGGTGCTTCATATTCATGTTAAATGGGAAGGTGAACTAAATACACACCTGCCAAGAGCAAATAAGTCATATTGGCCTAAAAAATCCAAATACTTAGAATGGTGGATTGTAATTGAGGGAGGATATGAATCCAGCAAAGTGGACTGCATGTGAGACTCTTTCTGTGCAGATGCAATTTGTCTTTTTCAGACAATGTACAGAGATCTTGAAAAACTTGATTAGAGAAACAGCTATTTTAAAATAAAATAGATACAAGCAATGGTCATAACCAAATGCTATTTGGCATTACCTCAAAAAAAGTTCATCAGGTTCTTAGGTGTGAAATAAGGCAAGTCTTGCCAGTCTGGTTGTATGCAACATTTCCACTGATTTTAAAATAGCTGTTTATGCAAGTTATAAGGTAATTAATTTATTACCTGTACTCTTTCACTAGGCGAAAAAATTATTCTTGGTCAGCTGCCAAGGATGGTGAATATTTAGGATTTTCTTCTAATCTTTAAAAGCAGAGAACTTCATGAAGAGTACATTTAAAGGAAAAAATGTTTTCCCAAAGTAAAATGACACTCAAATGTGACATAGAGATTAGTTGCAATCCACTAGCCAAAGGCATCCTTTGCAGCCATTTGTGCATAAATTTTTTCAGTGAATCTTTGGCTTTGCTCCCAGAACATGAATATGATTTAGGAGCTTGTGAAATGCATCTGCCACATTGATATCCTAACACTGATAGAAAACTGGAACTATTTCTGAGGCTATCTGCTGTATTTCCCATGATTTAATATATAGGAAAATAATCTAGGCAACAGATGGTCTGTAAAATTCCCTTAACTTAAGGCTGTGAACAAGTCATGATTGGAGACCCAGCCCTTTTTGACTTCCTGATTAATTCTGTGAGTTTGTGTTTTATTGTCTAAGACAATGCAGAAGACAGATAATGTACCTCCACCATTCTTGGCTTCTGTTCTGAATGCAAAATAGTCTGTCTCTGTGGGCACTAAGGCCCTCCATGCCCCTTCTCCAAGCAAAGAAAGAAACAAAAGTTGCTAAAATTCAGGGTAAAACACTGGTTGGCTAGTGATATTTAAAGATTTTCAAAGAGCAACCTGAAATGGAAAAATGGTCTGTCATGACTCTCCTTAGTCACTAAGAATTCTTGTTCTTGAGAAACGCATGTTAAATTTTACATTAGTTAACAGCAGTGTAAAAGCTGGCCTTGCACCCAATGCAGCAAAAACAATAGTAATGATAAATGCTATCCTCTCTTTTCCACAACAGGGAATGGGACCTTCTAAACACTTCAGCAAGAGGATGAAATTCCCCAGCCTGAATTCGCTTTAGCTGGGTAGAGCTATTCCATCTAAAACAACCAGGAAAACAGGAAATAGGAATTGAATAGTTTCCATATAACTCAAGGAAAAGGGAGAGATTTGACATGAATTAAAACATGTCAGTGCCACCTTTGTTCTTCCTCTGCCTAGAAATTCCTGGAGCCTGGAAGTGGAAAACACGTATTGCGTAAGCCACTGTGTGATTGATTATCCCTGTCATGCATCTGCTGGTGCTCCATTTCATTTCAGTAAGCCAAAAATTGCATCATTTCCCCAGAAAAGATTGCTTCTTGGAGATGGGCTGGCAGGTCAATGACTGCCATCAGCTGTGCTCAGAGTGGCCAGGCTCATTTTTATGGTCACAACCAGCTCCCCAGCAGGCAGCTCCAGACAAGTTGCATTAAACTCTCTGACAAGAGACACATGCAACCCAAACACAGTGACACTTTCTGTGGGGGAGAGTTTGAGCCCTAAAAAGTTGTAGTTTTGCATTAAATCCTGCATTATCTGAAATTGTGTAGGGGAATCTTTTGTGCATGGTCTGCAGCACGCAGCTGCAGAATTCTCCCTGCAGTAAAGAGGTCTGGCTGGCTCTTTGGACTGCATACCTTATGTTTTACACTGCTTATATTCTGCAAGCACAGTTTAACATGCCTACAGTTTTGCTGACTGTTTTGCTGACTGCACTGGAGGAACATTTAACTCCTGCCCAAGAAATACAAAATGCAAAGCACTGTGAAGTTTTAATACAGGGAATATGGTGGTGTATTAAATCTATTCCCATACTTGGATGTGTTTCAGTTCTTCAAGCCCAGGACAGGATTAAAATCAGACCTCTTCTCTGCTTATCATAATATAGGTTATTATTCAACACTTATCTGCATGTCCTTGATCTTGGCAAGTCAAAATATCATATTTTGATCTGAAGAAATTTTAAAACCCCAGATGGTAAAAGGTGAACTATACAGGACTCAAATATTTGTCTCAGCTGTAGGAAAAACCACTCATGTTCTTGCTGTTAATAAAACACATCAATCAAAAAAACCCTTTCATTTCAGTGGAATTTTGTTTTGCCTAGTGCTAGAAAAAGCTTCATCTTCTGCCCTTCAGATTTTTTTCTTTCAAATTTGGACTGCAATATTTTGTGTATAATCAAGTTATGCCATTTTCCCTGCAACTAGTGACTTTTAAACTAGTGACTGTAGTATGTAAAGTGCATAGGCACTTTACATAGGCATAAAAACATTCTCAGTTTAAAATGCAGATACTGCAGACAATTAAGAATTTCATTGCAAGCCTTTTATCTTCTTAAAATCTCAGTTTATTTATATTATTAAATCTACTCATTACATTATTATCTGTTTCTTTAAGCTACTCCTTAGAATAAAATTTTTGAACATTCAGAATTTCATTATTTTTGTCTCAAGCTCAAGAAATATACTTTATATACATCATTTTAAAGTAAAATTATTCTCTGCTAATTGAATCTCTCAAAATACCCCTAGAAATGCTGTAATTTTCCTTCACATCCAAATGAGTTAGAAATATCTAAAACTTTGATATATTAAATAATTAATACCTTGAGATAATTAAGAGACTGTATTTCAGAATATATGATTTCACAAGTTCACAGTTTCAACAGAACAAAGTGTTGCTGCCTGTGTTGAAAGCAGTGTCCCCAACCACTACTGGTTCTACCAGCTCATTAAAAGATCCTATAAAGCAGCCCAGCAGGATACAGACCAATACACAGCTTTAACAAAAATTATTTCATAAATATATCACTAATAATGTTAGCCAAAAAAAAACCAAAAAAACCCCCATTAGCTTTAAAGATATCTTTAGAAGATTAATTCAGAGTACCTGGACTCTATCTGAGGTAGTCAGTTCTACATCATCTACCTCTGGTCTCAGGACATTATGGTCTGTAGATGTGCTATTATCAACAGTCCATTCTATAAGTTGATTCCGCTGTTTCAATATTTCCCTGCTTCTGGAACCTTTGTGACCAGTCTGGTGGTGACTTTGCAATATTTTGGCCACTGGTTTATAAGATCTTCTGCTCACCTCCATGTATTCATCTTGACACAGGCAAAATGGAAGAAAAAATAAAGCCAGTAGATGCCAACTGATGAAATCCTTCTCTGCCATGTTAATAAAAATAATTTTTCAGGAGTCCAGCAAATGCCTTGCAGAAGGAGAACTTCTTTGCTGCACCAGACGTTATGTGGTCCTTTCAGCTTTTCCACTAGTAAGCCTGGCACTGAGACCAGTACCAGGTTTTATACGCTTGCATGCAATAAATAAAACTAAAAATGCCAAAGTGACAGGATCCTTCATCCAAAATCAGTCATGCTCCTTTAAACAAACCAGGCATTATTCACCACTTCACCACCACAAGGAAAATTGATTTGTATGCTGGAAATGACCACAGCATTTAATGGACTCCTGTGGTTCCTATTTGGGGGCATTAAAAAATGTAGCACCTTTCCTTTGGCATGTTTTTGTTTAAGTGTGAAAAAATGTGATGGAAATGGGGAACATGTGGCTAATGGTTTACGCTCCTTGATTAGACATGGAAAGGCTGTGAATTCACACTCTTAAATGTCTTTTGGACACAGTCACCTTTCTTATTTGCCAGGAAATTCACACACACAACTGCGTCAGCCCAGTCCGAAAAACCCTTCCAAAAGCAATTAGGAAACAAAAGCACAAGAGGAGCTTTTGCATATGAACCTGACCCAATGGCTGTTTCTGACTATGCTTTTCATTCACTAGAAGAAAAATATTGAATTTCTGTCAGTTGGCCAACAGTGGAAGGAGACCGGGTAAGTAGCTTTAAAAAACTGGGTTGAATTCAGATTCACAGAGCCTCATTTCTCAGCATTAGTTCAACATGCTTGGCCAAGTAGTATTTTCTCCCTTGAGTTCCTCATGTTTTCCTAAATGTAATTGCCAAACCAAGTTTTATGTTTTCACTGCCAAGTAAATATAAATTTACCGGGGGCTTATTTCAGACTAAAAGAATCAAATTATATGTGTATAATAATAATATCCTTATTTTACTTTTTGAACCACCCACTAGTATTCTCTGGAAAGCCATAACTGCAGGATGCAGTTCTGTACGCACATCCACAAGCACACCCAACCTCCCCAAAAGCAAGCAGCTCAAGAGCAAGTCTTCATCAGTACGTGGCTGCAATAACATTACTGAAGAAGGCATTAGTCCCAGGAATGATCCCCAGCCCTACAATGTGATGGTAAGAAAGCACTTGAATGATGGTGAGAAAAGATTCTCTGTTCCACATTCTGGTTCCTTCTGTGGCAGACAGCAGGACAAGTCAAGTCACAGGAGAGACACCGGCTGGAGAGCAGTGAGAGGGGTGAGCCCTTTGCAGCTGGGGGCTGTTTGCTGGTGTCACAAGCACCAAGAGTGTCAGTGTTGGCTTGTACCCTGCCACTTGCCATGGTGATTTCCTACTCAACAGCACACAGAGAGGAGTGAGGGCCTGCACCACTCCCCCCAAAGACAATGCCAGCCCCCAGACAGACACGAGGGGTCTGGGACAGTGCTCCAGCCTCCTGGAGGCAGCCAAGGGCTGGTCTTCCCTTTTTCTTATTCTCCACTGGCCAAGTATGGCATAGGAGCAGAAAACCCAGCTCCTGTGGGCTCAGTGCTTGCCCCCAAGGATAAACGTGACCGAGTTGTCTCAGAGACACTCACTCTTCCCTGCCAGCAACAGAGGTGGCTCCTGCTTATCTCAGCCCACAGGCTTGCCAGGCAGAACTGCATCTTCTTGCTTCATGCTTTTTGTTGTGTTTATTGCTCCTATGTTAAAGATTTAATGGCAGGAACCTTTAATTGAACCTTAATTCAATTGCAGTGAATTTCAATCTCGGATTCCCAAGGCAGATATTCAGAATTATTAAATAACACTTCATAGATTAACTCTTGAGCCTTGCTGCAGTATATAAATATTAATTAACGAAATGGTCTTGCAAAAGAGGCTCATTAGCCTATGCCTTATGACTACCAAAACCCCAGATATTTTTAAAAATGCAAATATTCTGGTTATTTCACCAGGGAAACAGAGGTGGAAGAGAATTAACAGAAGAGTGAAGCAAGACTTCAGAAAACAGTTGCAGATTCTGCAGAAGCTGCTGCCACCAAAATGGGGTTCACTTTTCAGTAGAAAGGACTTTCTTGGTAGGAAGGGGGTTTGAAAACCCTGGATTTTGTAAAATTTGGGATGACAAATATTAATTTATCTTGGCACTTAATAATTTGATTCAGCAAGTGCTGGGACAACACTGATGTTTTCGGCTGACATTAGGGTTTTCATAGCTTTCCAAAGTATGTTCCAGGAGCTTCCTGTGGCAAATGTTTCCAATGTGAGTAATGAACATCTACAGCACCCATGTCCCAAAAGGAGAAGGAATAAAACCAAAGAGATTCGGCCTTCAAAGCCACCATCAGTCATTTCAAGCAAAAGCTGAAACAAGCATGTTTCTTGGCAGCTATTAGGAAGAAGAAAGATTCCTTCTCTTCCTTGCTCACTAATAGAGTCCACCTGGTCCCTGCCCATCGTTGCTCTTGTGGTTTGATGCTACAGACATTTTTTGGTCCCAATTAATAGCAGAGTTTAGACTTTGCTCTTTTATTTCCAATCTTTTGAAAAGAATCCCATCTGCAGAAATATTTGCTGCCCATTATTCTGCTCTGTACCTTCAGCAAGGAATAGCTGTCTCACAAAATCATTGTCTAAAGGCAGAAATTCTGGACTCAGAAGTGAAAAACCAATGGAGGAATTGATTCTCATTCTCCATTCTTAATCTCCAAATGATCAAGTTCACTCATTCAAACATATACGCTCAATCTAAAATAATAGGACATCAAAATATCAGAGCTTTGAATTAACATTCATTTCTGAATGAAACACTGAAAATGCTTCATGCTGAGATAAACAGATCTTCCTGATCTGGAGATGACAAAAGGACTGACCTAAAAGGTTTGGTTTTGCTTTTAGTGCAAGGCTGGTGTGTGTTGTAGGCGTGCTGACAGAGAAAACAAAATCTGACCCTTCCCTACCTCTTTGCTACACATTTGCATACCTAGCATCACCCTTCCAGCCTTTCCCAGCTGAATTCACACACAGCTGCCACTATGTTTGTCCTGTTGGTCTCTGGCAGCAGGATGTGCCTCTATCTGCTAATCAGCAGCCCAAGATGAAGTGAAGCACATGGCTCTGTTAATTTCAGGTAATGAGATATCACTTAAAATGCAAAAACTGTTGAGGGAAAGCTGCTTCCCACCTTGTCTGCAGGCAAAAACTTCTCTGTGAGAAAGGGGATGGACTCTTATAACCATGTTATTCATATTGACATTGGGTAAGTGGGTTATTGGTGAGGTTAGTATGTAAACTTGAAGGCTACTGTTTCAAGTGGCAACAAAACAGAAGTATTACAATTAAAAAAAAAAAAAAAAAAAAAAAAAAAAGAAATTGTAAAGTATTCTGGAGCCCAGAGAGGCTTGTATCTGTAATCAAACATTAATGGCTCCTTCACTTACAACTAATCCTGTTTGCAGTGACAATTCCTCCATACTAGGCACGGGGATAATCTGCACCTGCAGTTTCACAAGCAAGTCTCCACTGAGACAGTAGAAGAGACAGGCCACAGCTGAAGGGATGAAGGGATGAGGGTCACCCTGCCGTGTGCCACCACGACACACTGATTAACTCCAAATTCCCAGGCCACACTAGCTCTCTTGGCTCATTGCTCCCTGGGTACACTCCTTGTCCTGCCCTTGCAGGGCTGCCCACCCCCTTGGTCTGGCTGGAACTTCTCCCACTCCAGCAGCAGCACAGGGGTGAAGTTTCCTCTCTCTGGTGCCAAGGAAGAACAGCCAGCACTGCCCTTTGGTTCAGTGCTATAGCAGACTCAGGCAGAACCCTCAGGCCTCAACCTGGCACCTTTGAAGCCTTTTCCCGTGTCTGTGCTGACCACTGCAAACCCACAGGAACGAATGAAGTATTTTCTCTGAAAGCTTCTGTGATCTGCTTCTTTTTCTGTGGCAGTTTCGGTCAGTAACAGGGATTCAGGCAAAACCCACCACCCTCCTTCCCAGGAGAGCCTCTAGAGTGGGCCACCAAGGGGAAGACAGATTCGTGGGGCTTTCCAGGTGTTTGTCACCCAAAAAGGGCTTACAGTCACTGCCCCAGCATCACCTTCTCCATGGTTAAATATTTTGTTCTCCTGTAACCCCCAGCTCTGCAGAAAGTGGTGGTGCAGTGAGTGCTTTGTGCAGTCTGGCTTGTGGTGCCCAAGCTGTGTGTGGTTTGCAGTCACACCAGCTGCCTGAGGAGCACAGCAGAGAAGTGTGTTTTATAGGTGTTTCTCAAACTGGTTATAGGAAGTTATCCCACTAGCTGTGCAGAATGACAGTAGGGCAAATCCAGCTCCATTACATGGTTTCTGCCCTCACCCAGTGCAGATGACCTTCCAGAAAGGAGTGGATTCTCCCTAACTCTGACTTTTCCATCAGTCAGGAAATCCTCTTGCCTTGCTTGACACAGGGATTTTCTTTCCAATATAATATGAGACCTGGGGCTGAGGTCCTGTCTCTCCATCCAACTCTCCAGCACCGCCTGGATTCTCCAGGGTAGTACCCTGAGGTGATATGCTCTGCAGCCTGAGACTACCACTGCTACCTCATCCCTCCATTTTTACAGCCTGAAAACATTTTTCTTACTCCCTCCGCTCACCTAAAGTGAGGGATACTCTAAAAGGGCAGAAACTCAGGCCTGAGCTCCCAGCTACAGGAGAGCTGCAGTCTGGATGATCCTCCAAAATACAGCTCAGCCTCTGCCAGCTCATCTGCACAAACCCTTGCTCCAAAATATGTACCAGAGACACATTCACTCCATCAATGCCATTTTCACCGGTCTGTGACAAACTGCCCGGATCAGACAGTTGATGGTCCCAGATGGGATGACCAGGTGGTTTATCCAAGTCCCTTTCAAACTTGAAGAAATAGATTTCACAGTGGTGATAGGCCTCCCGTAGTGGAACAAATAATGCAGCGTGATAAGCTTTTTCCAGTGTGCAATGCTTCAGTTATCCGTCTCTAATTGAAGAGCCAGAGCACAGTGACTTCCAAGAAAGCAGGGTGGGGAGAGAACTGACCTTGTGCCAAGAGAATAGCCATGGTCAACATTTTTGTCAGAGATAGATATCCTATCCTAGTCTGGATTAAACAAGATCTAACCCTAATCTTTGGCTTCCTCTTAATTCACCTTTCTTTCCCTGAAGTTTCAAACTGTTTAAATTTATTACTTGAAATATGCTCTTCTCTGCAATTCCTTTGCCCTGGCCAGGACCTGAACTGTACACAGCTAAAATTCCACAGAAACATCTACTCATTATTTTAACCACCCAACAAGCAGTAATGAATGTCTTGTGAGAGCCCCTGACTGCACCCTCAGCTCAAACGCTGCACATGCAGGAGGTGTGGTGAGTTCAGGTGAGGTGTGCTGGTTTTGGGTGGGAAGCTGAGAAGCAGTTTCAGGCCTGCAGATTTCTTCTGCCCTGTGCAATGAAATGTAAAAAGACAAAATATTCTCAGTGTGCTCTCATATTCAGAACAAACTGTAAAATATTTGTCTGAGGAGTGTAAGCAGAATTCCAGAGTTTGCATGACCCAGTGTCACACAAATAATTTCTAACAGAGTTTCTCAGATTCCAAAGATCTATAAAAGACAATATATCTTCAAGAAAGCAGTCTATCCAGTGAAAAACAGAGTTTATATTAATGGTCAAACTCTCCCAGTTCTCCCTCCCCTGCTTGGGCCCAGGATGAAAATGAACTGTGGCAGATCTCTAATCCATTAACAGGGTAAGATCTTGTTACTGGGATAGTTCTTGACTGTTGTGACTATATATCTGACTATTCAAGTCTTTGTTTTATTAATATATTGGGACATGGGACACCATCGGTTAAGGGTGGGGCTGTCAGGAAAGTGGCAGCACTCTGGGTTTGGATTTCAGCTTTCTGGTGAGCTCTGCTGAGATCATTATGCAAAAGGTCCAAGCCCTTGCTTGTGAACACACCGTGTCCAGGCTACAGTCAAAATAATAAAATCCTGTGTCACCATACCAGGGTCATGAAAGGGATAAAATAAAGCAGACTCTGGTAGGAGGAGGTGTGTCCATCACCACCTACCAGCAATATGTACCCCAAATGGGCCAGCTGGGGGGGAGCTAAGAAGCCAGCCTTAGAAAGGTTGAGAAAAAGGTTGGACTTGTCAGAACAAGCCAACCTGGTGTATAAATCCAGCAGCTGCAATGTGCTGCTAAGGCCTAGCTTTTTGCTTTGTTTATTCTCCTTGTAAAAGGTTTGTGATAAATACTCCATCCACAGCCATCTGTTTACCCTAGAAGGGGGAGAAAATGGGTAGACTGGACAGAATTGAGAGGACATCTGGCACATTCACTTTCATTCATTGCTTGCCTGCTTGAACTAAAAATATTTTTTTAAATTTATGTTGTATTAAGAACTGGGAAAGAGCCACATGGACTGAAGACAAGTAAAACTCTCTTAGAGGGCTGGCAGCCCTTGCTGTGTTAAAGCCCAGCCAACTAGCACCATTTATAACAGAGAAGAATGAGCTTCCTACAAGTCTCTCTAATTTGGTTTCTAAATATTCATAGGGTGAAGACAAAAAAGGTATGTTGAAAAGGATATTATATCACCATGGGGGGGTGTGGGGGGGGTTATATTATGCTTTTATACAATGGCTTTACACACTTGAGGAATTCCTTATTCATCCATAGAAAAGGATAGATGTTCCTACAATGGTCCAGACACTTACAGACCATTTCTAGACCCGTTACCAACCACATCCAGCCTTTGGTCTTGAGACTGTCAGCAGTGACTCTGGTTGAGGGGACAGCTCTTGCAAGACTTTCTGGAGTTCCTCCATATTTTTTCTGCCATATCTGTTGCCAAATGTTCATGCCCTTACTGTTGTGGTGTAGTTTATTTAGTTATTATTTTGCACTGGGTCGTTGGTGGTTTCATAACTTGGATTGTACTCTGTATCACATGGTTTGCTCTGTATACCCCTCCTCCCCCTCACCCTGTAAATGGGTTTTCCCTGGGGTTTTGACCCTCCCTTTAACCCTGCCCCTGGTGTTTCCCCACTGGCTCCAGTTCCCCCCCCTTCCCCCACCCCTCTCCCTGAGGTTTCAAAAGACCACCCTGGCTGGTGCCAGGTCTCTTTTCCTTCATGGAGACAAGAGAAGACACATTAAAGATTTCACGGGACATCTGTTTCCCAAGGGAAAAAGCGGCTTTTCACGCCTTATTTCTGTCCTTGTTGAAGTGGCTTGGGGGAACCCAGGGCTAGCTGGGTTCTGTACCCCCGCCAAAGCCCAACTAAACCCTTACGACAGCCCCTGGACTGATTTGGAGTGAGTGAAGTGGAAATAAAGCAAGCTAGACCTAAATGGTTTGGCTGGACACTTCTCTAGCAGTGCCATAGGCACAGCTACTTCTGCTGCTTCAAGTGTCAGGTGTTCAAGGGAGTTTTCCCTTTATTGAAGACACAAGAGCAGTCTCCCACATCCTAGCTGCCAATAAAGGACCTGAGCAACCTATTTATGGCTGTGTATCGAGGGTGTGATATTTTAACCTGCCAGATCCACCAGGACAGCCTCTTCAGGACAGAGGGGTGGCAGAAAGAGGTGCTGCACAGAGCTGAGGGGGCCTCTGAGAGCAGTGGTACCATTTCGGCATTGGTCAGATGATGAGAAGAGTGTCCTTCAGTCCTGGAGAAGCTCCTTTTCCTGCTCACAGGCACAGTTGATGCCTTGGAGTGGCTACCTAGAACAGAGGCTAGACAGGATCAAGAGAATAAAAGTAGGTATTTATCAAAGGCCCTCAATAGACACACCTTGGGCAGTCAAAATCCTCCAAGAGGCTTTGATGGATGATGGATCCACCCAAGGTGGATGATGGCCACAAGTTTTTCAGACAATTATAAGTTTGGTCTATTTGCATACCAGGGGTTAATCCTCCAGTTGCAACAATTCAGATAATGAAGTCATATACCCCCAGTTTACTCCCCCCAATTCATTTTTGTTTATACTTTTTGGGGCCTGGGGCAGTAGCGTGTCCTTGAGTTACAGGCCCAGAGGAATTGTTTTGTCTGAATAAAACAGAACAGTAGCTGACAGTCTCTGAAGTTTTAGATTTATACCCTAAAGCAGTGGAGGATTTGAAAAATATAAAAGCTAAAATCCTAAAGCATCACAGTGAGGCAGTGTCTCCGGCCCATGGTGCGCTGCCCTTGGGGAAGATACATCATGTGAATCGATTTCCATGAGCACAACCTCAGAAGATGAATAAAATGTTCTGTCATGGAGTAAATAAAAAAGTCTACAGTTCAGCAGACAGTGTAAAAATTAGTGGTGAAAACAACGCTGCCTAAGGTATTTGCCCTTTAGGCCTTCAAATGCTGAAGGATTTCCCCAAATTCTTTCTTCTAGCAACACTGGGAGTCATGTCTTTTTGCTTTCATGGTAAGTCAAATGCACTGGATGACCCAAACTAGGTTATAATGGCCTTTTTTGGTGGTGACCTAGCCTCAGACAGTAGTGTTTCCATCACTAGAGGTAGATATGGGGTTGTAGGATTGGGGGTAAATCCTTCACAGAGCAGTTCTGGTTTTTGTTCTCCCTGAGCTTTCATAGGTGGGGAAAGATGCGAACTTTCTTGAATTGGGTGATTTCTTATGCTTTGCTTCCATCCCTCTGTGCCTGTCTGTGGCTTTTAAGAAGGGTTAGATGTTTCTCAAGCTTGCAGTGCCGTGATCCACGTGGTGGATCATGCCACCACCCGGCACAATTGCTCTGTACCCTGTTGCTGAGGTCAGCAGAAGCCTCTGCTTTCCTCTTCCCATGCTGTGGTTTTATCAACAGATAGGACAGCCAAAAAGCTTCTCTTTCTGTAATATAAAACTAGAAGTCATGTGAGAAGCTGAGGACCTCGTATAAGCAATGAATCCTCTCCTGTACAGTGTAAGCCACACACCCCCAGACATGCAGACTAGACAGTGAGGCGCTGTCACAGCTACCTCATCACCAGTTCCAGGTGAAAATGATCCCTGCAAAGGTACAGGTTTGAGCACACATCCTGAGTTTTTACTCCAAATAATAAGTAAAAGGAATTAGATTCATTTAAGAAACGGGTGGACTCTGAGCTGGTGCCTTTGCTGTGATCTCCTGGCAGAATGTTCAGTTTCAAAATCACCTTCCCAATATAATGCAATGCAATGTAATGGCTGTGTTATGGCCACCCACAGCACAACCATGGCAATTTACTTTGTTAGGAACAACAAAGATATGGAAAGATATGTTGCTTTTAATTTTTAATAATCCTTTATGGAAAGAAAACATCTCTTTCTACAAGCCTTACCAGGTAAAAGCTCACAGAGATAAGTCTTTTGTTCCAAATCAATTGCTGCTAAGGTGTATTAATTAATTTAATTTTTTGCTAACTTATTACTGTTTTTATTTAAGAAAAAGAAAAGTTTTAATATTTTTTTAAAAGAAGTCAATAATCTTGGCATATTTGGCAATTTAAAGATAACATGATGGAGTCTCTTGTCTGGTGAGGTTGAAAATGGTCAGAAGGCTGGAGCACCTCTCTTGTAAAGACAGGCTGAGAGATGAGATTGTTCAGGCCAGAGAAGAAAAGGCTGCTGAAACCTTCCTGTGGCCTTTCAATACCTAAAGGAGGCTTATAAAAAAGATGGAGGCAGACTTTTTTAGCAGGGTCTGCTGTGATAGGACAAGGGTCCTTAAAATAAAGAAGGTTTGATTTAAATTAGATATAAAGACATACTTTTTTACAATGAGGATGGTGAAACACTAGGATAGGTTGCCCAGAGGGGTGGTAGATACTCCATCCCTGGAAACATTCAAGATCAGTTTGAATTTCAGGGGATTGGAGTAGGTGACCTTTACAGGCCTCTTCCAGTCCAATCCATTCTATGATTCTAAGAGTGGAGGTCTGGATGTGTTCATAGGAGGTATCATTTTTTCATATATGGCTCAGATTCACTCAGGCAACACAGGCTTTGGAGAGAAATAAAGAAAGCTGATTTCTCTAGCACATTTCTAGAAAAGCCTCAGAAACCTCAGGACACAGAAGCTGCTAAAGCAGACATTAAATGAATGATCTGATTTTAATGTAGCTCATTAGTTTGTAAGAAAAACAGATGGGACATTGAATTATGGCCAAGAGTTCATCTGCAATGGGACACTTTTGGCTCAGCAAGTTTCACTCCACATCTGTAATTTCTATCAACTTCTTCAGTAACGTCAAATTCAGTTTCTGGTGGGAAAGAAACCTGAGTATTTTTATGAAAGGCTCAGCCACAGGATTGTTAGCAAATCTCTGAGAAGAGACACTCCCGAAGCACGAGGCAGCCAGCCCAGCCTCCACCTCCACCTCAGGCTGAGTTATGAGGGTGGGGGGTAGGAAAAGCAGCGCTATCATTGCCATCAGCTCGTTTGTTTTGCTGCACCCTGTGGCCAGCTGTGGGCATGGGTGAAGCAGGCAGCTGCCGGAGTGCAGCAGCATCACGGGGCTGAGCAAGGGAGAGAGATGTATGTGCAGCCTTTGCACATGTATCTGCTGCTGCAGCAAAGCCAGCAGAGCCTGCCTGCCTGCCTGCCTGCTGGAAGCTGGTGACCACAACCCCCCTAGGGAACTTGGATGGCACTGACCAAGATCATCCCCACCAGCTGAGCAGGGGCTGGGCAAATTGAGGCTGGGCAAATTTTACCCACTCTCCCCAGGGCAGCAGTTTTTAGCTCCTGTGAAGACTCAGTGTCACTTGTCTGCTTTCGAAATTGATGTAGGAGACCAGCCATGGATCCCCCCCTTCAAGTTATTTTTCTTTTTCAGAGAAAATCTGCACTTCTCAGTATGCCTCTGAAAGATGAAACTCAATCCTTTCAAGTAATTTCTAAAAGTGATATCATTACCATGTGCTGCAGCTGGTGGGATTCTCATTCCCATTTCCCCCTGCCTCCTGAAACATACCACGTGGCACAGATTACCTGTGTCCTAGGAAAGAGGAAAGCATACGTTTTCTGGAAAACTAGGAAAAATCAATTCTCTTTGGCAGAAGGATGCCAGGAGGTTGCACAGGCAGAGCAAAGAGGAGAATCAGACTGAGGCTAAAGGTGTTCACCCAACCCAGCAGGAGAGAAGTGCCTATTCAAGTCAGAAACACAGATTTACCATCCCACAGCAGTGAAAACTGGACCTGGGAAAATCTGAAGTGATCTGCTAAAGTTTGAATTACAGCTGGCCACAAACACTTTGCTAGACTCACAGCTTCTGTCAAACACAGCTGTGCCAGCCCGCTTCTGCACAGCAGCTACAGGGGAGAGGGACCTCATCTGCCTCCTCCTTAGCAGCTAGCCTGAACTCAGTGAAGGCAGTATGAGCCAGAGGCTGCCCACCACATATGCAAATTTCTTTTAAAAAACACTCTTCTGCGTGGCTTAATTGCAGGTCCTGCTGCATCCAAATTTCTACATCCAAACAGGGTCATGCCTTGAAGGAATTTGCTATGTGACATGGGATCTGTCTATGATGGGCACTGCAGAGAAGAAATATTTGCTTCTGGGGAGGGGAAACCCCAAAACGACCAGAATTTCTAATGGTCTGACATTACTATCAAAGCAAGTAGGGTGCTCCATGTGCAGTGAGCAGAGCAGCAGGAGCTGCCACAGGAGCTCCCAGCACTGCCCAGTATGGATCCCTGCCATGGACTGAGACGCTGGAGGAGAGGGAAGGCAAAAAGGGTGAAAAAGGAGAAAGGAACATTTCAGCTGAGGCCAGACCCAGCCATCTAAAATCTGATTATTTGATAGAAGCTTCATCAGCAGTGAGAGGAGGGCAGCCCCATTTGTCTCCATGCCTGGAGTGCCTTGCGTGCCTGCAGCTTGGTGATGAAGGAGGCAGATGCTGCCCGGTGCCACACATCCCTTTTAATTGAGGAAAAACTGGAACTGAACCTGGCGTGAGACACGGCTGTGAGGTCTGTGGGAGGATGTTGCCAGGGAGCCTGGGCCAGCTGGAGCTACTGCTGGCAAGCACTGCCAGCAGCTGCTCTCCCTGTGCTAGCTCTGGGATGGTCACAGGGGTGGGCATGGGTGAGTTATATACCCTGTTTTTTCTAGCACCAAACTTCCAGTTCTGGGCCCACTTGAGGGAAGTCTTTAAACCTGTGTTTTCATCTTCCTTTGCTCAGCCTAGAGTTTATGTTTCTTTTCTGGTCTGGGGCTACTTCAGGAGCTGCACTCTGTGTGTCCTCAGCAGGTAGGATGCTGGAGGGGCTCAAGTAGCTGCTGCTGGCCCCGAGGATCAGGGAGAATTTGGGAATTCAATAGTAAGCTGTATCTCAGAGCTGCTTGTGGAGGCTTGTGAAGGTCATTCAGAAACTTCCTCCAGCCCACAAGAGGCGGATATGTCTGAGCAGCCAAGTGGGTTTGATAAACTTCTGAGAGAGAAAGAGCAAGATCAGAAAACACAGAGACCACTAGTTCAGACAACCAAAACCATAGATTAAGAACATTAAATTCTCCTTTACACAGGATATTTCCTGTGCATCAGGATTACTGGGGCCTTGCTTGCCAGCCCTGCTATATTTTGACTGCACAGAAAAAATTGGGTGTAGAAAATCCATTCTTTGAGAAATCAAGGCAGAAACTTGCTGAACACTTTTAATCTAAAGTACCCTCTTATGCCAATCCATTTCAAAACAGTGTCTATAATTACTGTGGATACATACTTATGCAACTTATTTTGTGCTTGTGAAAATTGGGATTTTTTTCCTCCCTCATGCATCACGTGGTACAGTGTAGTGAGTAGTACCATCATCCTTGAGCAATCACTAGGGAATTTTGCACCATGAATGCCTTGCTGGGTACTATAGCACACTTACAGATGCTTGTGTGAGAAACCATCTGCTTTTAAACTTGTGAGAGGTGTTGGAAAAGAATACAAGACTAGAAGTATGGGTTATTCAGTTAATTTATTTATTTTTTTAATTTAAAGTTGGTGTGTATCTGAATACTTGACTTAAAAGACAATGACATAGCTTATCACAAAAAAGAAAAGCGACTAAGGAGATAGAGCAATGCAATTGAATAGGGTTATTTCTCTCAGTCTTGCTTGAACAAAGCCAACACCATCTGTTGCTCTCTGTGCTGTCAATCACAGAAGCTTTTTTCCTGCCCAGAAGACGATTAGGAGAAATGAACCATATGCCAGAGAAATTAAATGAGAAGGAAAATGTTTATTTTCAAGGTGGGCATAGACTGGAATAATTTAACCTGATCCATTGGCCACATAGGGCTGAATCACAACTGCTTTTTCATTTTACAGAAATAATGCCCTATCTATGAGGCTTTTTTAAAAACCTGGTAAAAGCAGTGCTGATTTCACATTTCTCCAGCAGTCTTGCAGTGTAGGAATGACTCTCAAGAACTTATAACCACCGAGAATGGAAAACACATTCAAGGCTTATTCTGATCCCTAAACATCAGGTTGAGTATATTCCTCAGGATGCCTCTTATCCAAGCAGCCCAACCCATCATTGTCTGGTTGGTTGAGTAGCTGCATTTCTCTGGACTGCTTTCCTGTCACTGGCTCCCAGAAGGGTTAGATGACACTGTGCTGAAAGCCCTGCTCCAGCTGGAAGCTGTCTGGCAGCCACACTCTCACATTGCTGTGGCTAACCCCTGATAGCAATGGTGGAAAATTCCTCTCTGTTTTCTGTAGAGCAGCGTGAGCCAATATATGAAAGAGTGTCTGGGCTCTGGAGCAGACGTGGGCAAACCATGGAATGCGAACAGGGATCTCCTGGGCTATTAGGCTTGTGCTGCTCATCATCCTGCAGTTCACTCTTATAGGTGGAGATCCTTGCCCATGGCTTAGGAGTGGAATGCTGCTGTTTATCGAGGTTTTGCTGCTCTCCCTCACTGAGAGCTTCCTCTGGGGAGTCCAGAGAGTGCGGATGGCTGGAGCCAAGGCAAGCCAGGCAAACTCCGTGCACTCACAGACCCAGACTGGGGAGAGGGGATGTTTTATTTCAACTAGTCTGCTGTAAAGAGTGTCTTACAGTCTAAGTTACTCAGAAAAAACATTTGGCAATTATGATCTCCTGGGCTGATTGTTACTTGCACAGCACAGAATGTGCTTTTTGCAGGCGCTGGAGTAACCTAAGTTATTGCAATCCACGTGTCTGCAGCAGTAGCACCCAGGAGGACACTCAGGGCAGAAGTCTTGCATCAGTGCTATGTTCTTCAAGGTACGGTGCTTGGTGGCATGTATGGCCCCAGGACCTCTAGGATCCATCCCAGAGCAGAGCAGAGCTACCAGGAGCTGCACACCTCCACCCCACTGCAGTCCTTGCCTATTGCTTTGTCCAGGACGAGGGCCAAAAGTTTCCTTTGTCTGAATTTTGAATATGAGGTGAGGAAAACAAATTACACTGTTCTGAGCAATTGAAGGAGGGTGCTGAAAGAGTCAGAGGAGACTTGCAGCTGCTGTTCTCCTTTACTTCAAAGCTGTGTTTGGAAAATCGGATATCGGTGTTACGGTCGAGATACCTTAAGAGTGCCTGATGGAAAATGTGACTTCCTCCAATCCCCTCCTCATTCCCCACACTCAAGTGTTTGGTTTCCTTATAAAAAATATCAGAATAAAGCTGACATTTGTTTCACATCAAGTCTCAGTTTTCACTTGAAGTTTTAAAATGTGAAGAGAAATAAGAAAAAAAAATGGGTAGTTTTCTTCCAACTTTTTTGGAATGGGTCTTTCCTTTTGTCATCCCACTGTAAAAGTGTGACAATATTAAAAAAGGGGGATAAGTGAAGATTTTAAAAGGCAGAAACAAACTAAGCTAAAGTGCACAAATTAAACTTTCTTTCTTTGTTGTCTGCTTTTCAGAACTACGTTAGGTTGCTTATTTGTATTTTTCATGTTGAGATTTTGGTCCAAAATTAAGGCTGTTTCGCAGTTTTCAACTTCAATGACATTACAGACTTTGATGGAAAAATACTCATCAAAGTTGTTGAGGATTCCTTCCTGTGCAGGCAGAATGTGCAAGGGCTGCCTGGAGCTGGCAATACCCATTCAAGATGTCCTTGCCACTTGATGAGCTCAGACTAGCACAAGAAGTTGGAGGTAGGTGCATTTTGTAGCCACACGGGGCACAGACACAGCTGATTAACACACTCCTTATGCACCCCTGTCTAGAGCAGGGGAGCAACTGCTGCTGGAGAAAGAAATTGTAAATGCAAGTTAGGATATCACTGCCCTCCAGCCAAAAGTGCTTCATGTAGGAACACTGGTGTGTCATCTGCGAGGTCTGGGAAACCAGAGAAAGTAAAGATATACATCAGTGCTTGACTTCTTTCTGCTCTGGTTTTTATGTTACGAGAAAATAAAGGGAATGTCTCAGAGGAAGACAAAAGAAGTTTAGAACAAATATTCCAGCCTCCAGTGGTGGGTTCTCAGCTCCACAGCATGGGAGGCTACAGCTGAGGATGCTCTGTCATGGCAGGAAACATTTCCCAGAGGGTGATTTCAAGGGAGACTGACTCACAGAAAAAGGCATCAGGCAGGGAAAGAGTGAAGGAAGCTTCATGTTTGAGTCTTGGACACAAGATAGTAGTGTAAAAACCAGAAAAAATTCTCACCAAGGCCACCAAAGATTGGATTTTACCCACAGGATAAATCAGAGATCACATCACTGTTGGGGAGAGCAATTTGGAGAGCATACAGTGGTGAAGATGCCCAGGGAGTATTGTGTGTACAGGAGGTAGAAGTTCACTAAAATCTGAGTGCAACACCCCTGTCCTACAGGCACCTTTCAGCTTTGAGCCTTGAACAGCACATGATACTTGCACAATCCCAAATAAACATATTATTTTAATTAAGTGTGGACTTGTCCTTGTTTCAGTCTTAACACACAAACCTGAATGTTTGCTTCAACAACTCCACTCTGCTTCAACACATCCAGGGCTTTCTGGCAAGCACAGCACACCTCAGGGACCAGCCCCCACGCAGTCATAATCTTCTGGGCCCAAGGGGAGGAGTGAGAGAAAGAGTAGTCAGAGAGAGGTTTCCAATATTGCCTCTTTGGTTTCTTTGTTGGGCACTCTTTGCATTTGGGATGGTGGTGATCATGCCAGCCTCACTCCACCATTTACCCTCCACTTTCCCCAGCCCTGTGGAAAATGTTGGTTAGATCCCACAGAAGAAATCTGTTTCTCAAAATAACCCTTGAGGCAAAGAAAGAAAGGTAGACAGAGATTTGTTTGATTGCTTGTAGCTGCCAGGACACTTACCAGCACTATCTGCATGCTTCCAAGTCTTTTTCTCTATCATATGAGCTAACACCTCTCACTCTCCAGTCACCCAGCACTATTCACCTCCACATCAGTACAACTGCCAGCAAGGAAAACCATAACCTGGCCTCAAGGAGTCCACAGAGACCAACCACAGCTGCAGGTTATCCTGAGCCAGCAGTGTTCCTGTGGCCAGCAAGGGGAACAGCTTCAACTGCCCTGCCCAGACACTGAAATCTCAAGCTCCAGCACATTCTGTGGAGCACCTGTATCTCTGAAAATAGGATGGCTGCTGATGGAGAGACATCTGTCATGCCAGTCCGAGTGCATCCAAGTCCTTTTCAGTACTTAAATTTGGATGCATACAGTTTGCCCAGGGCTAACATATTCTCCATGTCCTGAAAATTAATATAAAAATGAATCTACAAAGCCACAAAAACACATTCATAAGAGCAAAAAAAAAAAATTTTCTTGAGTTTCATGTCCAAGTGATTTCTTGTACTGTCCAAACCTTGATATTTGTTTCTTACATGTATGTTCAATGTCCTGGTGTGATAAGACCCACAGTCTGATACCAAAGTCTAAGGCCTTCATTCAAACAAACAGAAAGGAATAATACTCAACCTGATGGTACTGCCATGCCTGAAGCAGTGTAGGAAGGAGCTGAGAACAAAATGTGTCTGAGAGAGGAGCTGACAGCAAGTTCATATCAGCTGTATTTTTGGTGCTTTGGCTTTGCAACCATTTTAGGCTACAACAGTCTTTCACTCACACTCCTGACGGAAGGTTAGTTCTTAAGAACTGTCCTTCTCCTTGCACATGCCTGTGATGATACAGAGGCACTCCCCTGCAGCTTTCACACACAGTCACAGCAGAAAATCAGTGTCAAAGAGATTTTATTAAATAGGCTTGAGAGGTTTGAATAGTCTGGAGACTGACTGGTGGAAAATACATCTCTCTCCCTGCAGCAGCCTGGGCACTGGCAGGAGCCACTCGGTTACACCTTTCCTGCTAGCTCAAGCTGACCTTCAGAACCCTGCAACACCCACTTCCACCAGCTGTCAAACAGTAACTCTGAATTCAGAGCTCTCCCTACAGTAGAGACAAGCTTGGAAGGAGCTACAAGCCCATGGGACAGCCATGTGAGAGTGTTAAACTTCTCAGTGCTAGAAAACCAAAGTACTGCATAGAAGACTACAGTGCTAGTCTATCTTAAAATACAGACAGGGAGTGGGATTCCTGTTAATTAAGCTGGCTGAGAACAGCATCCATTTCTCTCCTCTACATCTGTATGGACAAATACTTTAGATGAAGTTATTACCTCCAGGCTCGTCTCTGACCTTCTGTTTTGAGAAAATAGCCCCTCACAGCTGTGAAGAGAAGCTGGAAAACAGGACTCTAATGTGAGCAAGAATAGATGTGCCTTCTTTATAGGGCTGCTCTGGTTGCTCTGGGGTATGTCTGACACAGACTGACATTGCCAGAGGTGCACCCACCTGAAGGCAGGAACACAGTGGGGCAGTGATCTTGCACAGCTCTGGGTGTTGTAATTTATCATTACTAATTTCATGTGTTTCTCCTGTATGCATTTTCATCTCTGCAATGAGCAGAGGGGGCCCTGCTGCTGCATCTGCTTCTGTTGAAGGAGAGGGATCTTTCCTCACCTCCCTCTACCCCCAGTCTGGGAAAACCACAGGCATGCTCCATGCTGCTGATGACATGACTTCAGCTGAGAGTGACACCAGCGCCCAGCCTGAGTCTTGCCACACTGGGATTCACTTCTGCAGCGTAAATAAAACCAGAAAAACTACTTCACATGGCTGACCTGTGTGTTTTGAAAGGTTTCTGGGGAAGGAGATGAACACTGGGAGTAGGGTTGCATAGGAAGAATGAACTTTTGGGGAACAGGTTATGGGATTTGTCGGCACTTTACATGGTGCTGTATCAGCTTAGTATCATTAAGTAATTTGTGTAGTATAAAATGAAGTACAATTTATACAAGGATTCTAGATCTGTTATGAAAACAGCTGCGATGAAAGACATGTTTTTTCTTGCTTAAATTAAAGGAGCCACTTTGCAAATACAACAGGAATTTGACCGTCCTCAGCACCACTGACCCTGTGCCATAAAGACCTAGAAAAATAAACAGGCTTTTCTTTGTGAATTGAAGATATGCTCCTCCAGCACCACACGCTCACACAACAAGGGGTGAATGGCTCAGCAGACATTGTGACCTCCTGTTCCCAAGAGGTCATGTGAGAATATGGAGACACACAGCCAGAAATGCCAATGTGCAGGAGAATAAACAGGGAAACAGGAGGTGAGGTTGGAGATGGGGTGTGGGGAAGGAACTGTGTCAAAAGGGTTCATGTAGCAGAGGAATCCATAGTCTAGACGAGTATACAGATAATTTATGAATTTGGGACACACACTTGATAAATCTCAACAGATTCCTTGTAGTCATGGGAGGCTCTGTATAAATATGTGCATTTCAGATGAGATGAGAATCGCATACGAGGAATGGGGAGGTTTCACTACTTTGAAGCGGGTACCAATGGGGAATTTGTAGCTAGTGTTTAAAAGCACTCCTGCATGTTCCAGTTGCTACTTGTAACAGAACTAGGTTATGAAAATACTGTAAAATAATATGCTGTTCTTACAAAATAATGTTGAACAATGCTGTGCAGTGTTTCTCCCTTGCTATGGCAAAGTCTCTGAAAAATAATGACTTCCTAGATCAGAGATCTGTAGATAAAATACAACTATTGTATTATCAATAATGAGTTATGTTGGTTTAGAAACCTTTTCCTGTAGCCAATTTGTGCATCACAAGATGCAGTGCTCAAGATCAGGGTCTTTTTAAAATGGCAAGAATGCAGCCGAAGTCCAGTTCTGAATGAAGGCCATGAAAGAGCTTTTGTGCCCTTGAATCTTGATATTATAAAGTTTATTCACAGTCATTACTAAATGCAATGACTGTGAGTCCTAAAGCCTCCCTAATTAGAAGACATGGAGACAAGAGTGGATATTTGCATGTGTATTGGAAATAATAGAAGCAAATCCACGCAAGTATGGGACACATGATGCCCTCCATGCAAGCTAACTGATACCAGATTTCACTTTTATAGGCACAATTTATTCTCAGTGCATGTCAGTATCTTGTCTTATTCATTATCTTATTCATTGGGTGGGCAGGCCATGAGGGCCACTGGGGCATGGCTTGGATTTCTTCTGGGAAAAACAAGCAGGAGCTGCTGTGGTCCATGAAAGCATGTGAAACACTATGTGGTGGGGCAAAGGAGTGAAGGAGGCACCTCACAGCAGAAAAAGGGTCAGGCAGACCAAAGGGCTGGTGTTCATCCTGGCTGGGAGAACTGTTGGTGTCAGCAAGGGTGGAAGAGACAGCCCAGGAGACCATTGGGAATCAGAAGGAGCCATATGGACAACTTGTTGCTCAAAGTGCACCAGGGAGGCTCACATGGAGCTCAGCTAAGGAGCCTGGCCATTGCCCAGTGTGAGATGGCTCCTGCTTCAGAGATGTCTGGAGAGGAGCCTCAGCTGGGGCTTGGGATGACCTGAGGAAAACCAGCTGCAGCTCACTCATGTAATGGCAACATGTCCACCGGTGCTCCACATCCTCTGGCAAGTACTGGAATTTGCTCAGCCAGATATTGCCAAAGAGGTTTGGAAAGAAGTGCAATGATCTGCAGCCAAGGTCCCTCCATTTTGATTTTCAGGCTGAGCAGAGGCCACCTCCAGGCACTCCAGACACCTCCAGACACTGTGACAGACATAAACTGGTTGCTGCTATCTGTAATGTATTAATCACAAGGACTGAGCCATTTCCTTTTTTTTTTCTTTAATTTCTATGTTGTTTTTTTCTATTTTTATTTTATTTTTCTTATTATTGTTTTTCTTCTCTTACGCCTTTATTTTTCATTTTCTGGTTTTTTTAATTCCTTTTTCTTTTCCTTCCCCCCACTGCCTAGTGACCCATTCTGTCAATTCCATTTGCTTGAGGCTGGAGACAGCACACAGAGCAACACCAGCTACTTGAGGGAGGGCTCTGGGAGGCTGTGGCACTGATGCAGAACTCTCAGTAAGCAGGGAAGGACAGGGGGCTCTCTTTAGCCAGGTTTATCTGCCAGGAGCCGCAATAAGAGGGACCTGTAGTACCTCAACCTTTTGGATGGTCTGTGAGAAAGCTGCAGAGTGGTTTTTCAGGTCCCTGAGCGATGATTTCCAATGATGAGAAGTTTGGTTTGAGAGCAGAAAGGACTGCCAGTCGCACTGAGGGCTGGCACAGCCAGGCAGGGCGGGCAGACAAGCCATGCTAAAGGGGCAGGTTGTGAGAAATTTGGTGGACCCACAGGGGTAGAAGTGACAGCGGGGTTGTAGGAGAGCACAGGGCCTTCTCTGGCCAGGCCAGACATCCTTGCAGCTAAAGGGAGGTCACTCCAGCCAGGCTGGAGCATCCTGGGTTGGTGCAGTCCCTGGAGCAGAGGCAGCTGTTTGCCAGGCACTAGCACTCCCTCCTCTTCATCCACTTCTTTGCAAAAAGATACTTTTTTCAGGTCTTTTTTTTCTGCCCAGCACTGTGATGGCATCATGAGGACAATTACATACATTTTGCCTTGCCTTTTTATGCACATTCACAGCTGATACACTATAAATTGTTCCTTTCTAATCGTAACTCCCTGCTTATAAATGCACCTCCTGTTCATAGATCTCAAATAATTTTCCAAGTTATGGCAGCATGGCACTGCAGTTGCCAGTATTTGACAAGTGAATAAATCAAATAGAAGAAGGAAAATTGATTTGCCCGCTACTAAAATACAGTCACACAAAGTCCCCCAGTTCCCAGGCATTTTCTGCTTCCAGTCCTGGGATATTCTTACTATCTCCAGTACAGAGTTTGAAGGAAACACCAGAATATCTCAAATAGAATTTGTAGCAATTTTTATACATAAGATAAAATTACACCAGCAGTTGCATAAATTTAAAAATATAATGTGCCAGAGAAAAATAAGTGCTGAGAACAGCATGATAGCTGGATTACATGCTGTTTGCTAATAATCTTCTTGTGTAATGTGCCATATGTATTTCAAAATGCAAGCACTCCAACTTGCTTAAATTTTGAATTAGGAATGGAATCCACATGACAAAGACTAAGAAACAAATGGTTAAGATATGCAGATTCATTTGTATCTGCACATCTGTTCTAAAAAAAAAACCAGGAGGAGAGTAGTAAATAAAATGCAGAGGAGAGGCAAATAAAAAGCACAAATAAAGGAGTGCTTTAGGAGACATAGGAAGTCAAATAGGACACAAAATTAAACTTTTTCAAAAGCCTTTATTTCATGAAATAGAAAAAAATCTGGGGCAAAACTTCTAATACTAAAGTATTTCTCTTAGGAGTGTCACATAAAAATGTATTTTTGACATAACCAATGCAAACCTACAAAGCTGCAAACAAAAATATGAGACATATGCTGTGAAGTCTCATATGCAGGGAACCACAGCAGTAAAACAACACAACAGTCACAGTGGTTCAACAGCTCAGCAAAAGCTCCCAGCGTGATGTGATAAAACTGAATTTCCACCCAAGGGAAAAACATGTGGTCAGTGAGGTAATCTCGATCCTGGGAGCAGTGCTGATGAGTCCAGCTCTGCAACCAGGCAGACTGTTCCGCTGGAAATGTTGTTTTCAAAGATTTCAGAAGACTTGGGGATTGTAAGAGGACTGAAAATACTCAAAATGCTTTCAAATTGTAAATTGAGAGTACATTTGAATACACTGATTAAACAAACTCACGTGGAGAAAACACTTACAGAGAACCACACTTGCAAGGACTTGTTACCAGAACCTACACCCAGGTGATTCAAATCAGAAACTAAAAAAATCTGTGCAAATGGTGCTCTGCCCAGTCTTTGGTATGCCTGGCAGGTGCCCTGCTGGAAAATGTGCTTGTTTATGCTTGATGGAGGAGAAACAGGTTGGTGTGGAGTGGGCAAAGATACACAGCAGATCCAATCAGCTTTACTCAGTCTGTCCAGCACAAACCAGCAACAAGGCAGCTCTCCTCAGTGAGGTGTGGGTAGGCTCCTTCTGCAGCCAGTACAGACAGCAGCTGAGAATGAATCACACCATCTCTGTCAGACATCAGCCACAAGAGACAGTGAGTTGCCTTTTGTGGGTGTCTTTCTCTGCTGTTTGGACTGGGAGATGAGACAGCTTCTAGCAACTTCACCTTCAGACAAAGTTCTGTGAGGTGAGCCCCAGCTCTGTCTGATGGTCCCTTCTGGTCTGAGGGGACCACGCAGGAGTGGCTGCCACCACCTGCTGTCCTCCCTCTGGCTTCCCCAGCTCCCTCCCACCCCCTGCTTTAACCAGGATATCTGTGGTGTATGGGAAAAGTGGTCGCTCCTGGCTGCATCTATATGAACACTCTTCAGCAAGAACAGATTTTTGTCCTCAAACCCTGTTTTCTTGCTGCAATTCAGCCATGCTCAGTTCTTCACGTCCCCCCCTCTGTCACTTACACTTCTGCTTGGTGGCACCTCTTTTTGCTTTTCCCTTCAGCCTCCCAAGCCCTTCACAGCCGACTCCTCCTCCTGTACTCTGAGACTCTGTGTTGGCTACAGACCCTAACACAGCCGCTCCTTTACAGACGGGGTGTGTTCGCGCTGGTGCCGGCTCGGTGCCCCGGTGCAGGGCGAGGCCAGCCCAGCGGGGTCCCCGCAGACGATGCCAAGTGCCCAGCGACCCCGGTGTGCTCCAGCATGCTCCGCCATGTCGCACTTCCCACTAATAACCTCAAACGGAAAGACAAGGTATGGAAAATGGTGCTGGAGGAGCTTCCTCCGGGCAGTGCCACGAGACAGTGCTCCGTCTCCCTCTAGTGATGCCTGGGAGCAGGGAGGCAGTCCCGAGTCCATGCTCATACAGGCGTTTGCCTCCTTCAGCGCACGGGAACCCCAAGTCTTCTCCCTGACCAGTGGTTCCCATCCTGCAGGACAGAGCTCTGGTTCAGGGTCTGAATTATTCATTACTGTGAGCACTACTCCATGGAAAAGCTGCTGTCTGCGGCAACCCAGTCTAGGGGAAGCTTTGTTAGAGCTCACACCAGTCTGCTGCTGCCAGATGGTCTCCTGTGTGTCTGGAGAAAACCATCCATATCAGCAGCTTGCAAACTGGGAAAGCAGGAGCTCACAAAGTGGTCTTTTGCCCTGTGGGGGTGTATTCAGTCTCCTCGATGTAGCCACTGGTCCTGTGTGCTGGCTTTTGCTGGGGTGGAGTTAATTGTCTTCACAGTAGCAGGTTTGAAGGTGTGGTTTGGATTTGTGCTGGAAGCAATGCTGATAACACAGGGATGATTTTGTTATTGCTGAGCAGCACTTGCACAGAGCCAAGGTCTTTTCTGCTCCCCAACCCACCAGCGAAGGGGCTGTGAGTACCAGGAAGCTGGGAAGGCACACGGATAGGAGAGCTGACCCCAGATGACTAAAGGGACATTTCACACCATATGGCACCACACTCAATATATAAGGCAGAGGGAGAAGCAGGAAGCAGAGGGGACCCTGGGAGTGGTTATGTCTGTCTTCCCAAGTCACCACTATGTGTGATTGAACCCGGCTTTCCTGGGAATGGCCAAACACCTGCCTGCCCATGGGCAGCAGTGGATGAATTCCATGTTCTGCTTTGCTTCTGTGCACAGCTTTTGCTTTGCCTGTTGAATTGTCTTTACCTCAGCCCACGAGCTTTCTCACCTCTACAATTCTCTTCCCCATCCCACTGGTGGGGGGGAGGCTGGGTGGCCAAGTTTATGGCTGGGGTTAAACCACATGTCCTTCTCAGAAAATGCCCTGGATTACTCTCTTTAAGGATAAAAAAACCCCTAAATCTGCTTTCTCTAAGTAGCCTCATGTTACAAGGGATAAACACAGTGTCTTTGGTCACTGGCAATCAAAAGACACATTGGTCACCCGCGCTGGCACAGGGGCCCCTGGGCTCTGCTGGGCAGCGGCCTGGCAGCTGCAACTCCGTCTGCAAAGGCCGGCGGGACAGAGGACAGCGGGGACGCGCACAGACAGGACAGGACCTATCCCCCGCCAAAGGCAGGGAAGGAAGGACACGGCACTTCCAGCAGAGCCCGCTGGATGGCAGCGACAGGTCTGGGATGAGCCGGTCCCTGCACAGCTGGCCTGGATTAGCTCCTTGGAAAACAGAGTGAAACCTCAGCTAGTGCCTGTACCGTGAGCACACAAGTATGTAGCGCTCCTATAATATTTGGTGTGAGATTTTCAGGCCGATTCGCCCCACAAATGAGGAGCTGCACCGCCGCATGACGGATGCTGCTGTGTCTGTAAGCGCGGCGCTTTCTGCTGTGTGAATGGCCCGCCCCGCGGGCGCCTCACTGGGGGCCAGGGTGGATGCATTGTCTCCAGCTAAAATCGAGCAGGTCGTCATCGCTGAAAGGAAGAAGGGTCCTTCTCTGCCACATCCCGGCCGCTCCAAACACCGTGAGCATCCTCAGTCCGACGGACCTGACCTGCCCTGAGCCTGCACCATTCCTGGCAGCACTCTGGGGCTGGCCAAGGCAGCCTGATGGAAGGCTCAATAAACGTGGTGGAGAAGGTAACACATGTTGAGGAGCAGAGATGCAGGCAAGAAGGGCAGGACTGCTGCTACTTTTCTTGTTAGGAATTTTCTTTTGCTTGTTTGTTTGTTTTTGAGGAACACGTATGTGGTCACATTTGTAGTATTATTAGAAATAATAAGTTTGGGATGCACACCCAAATGGAGCTTGTGCAGTCCAACACCCGGCTCCAAGTAGGTGAGACGAGGCACTTTTCTGGCACTTTGCTCAGGCACTTTTCTGGCTGAGTATTGAAAGTCTCTGAGTGTGGAGATTCCCTGCATCTCTGAGGCCTTCTTCAAGATTTGTTTACCCACATGATGAAAAAGTTTTTTGCTCTTTCTAATGCTACAGGTTGTGTCTGTGGCTCTTTTCTACGGTCATACCACTTCAGGTGACTTGCACTTGCCTGATCACCCACACCCTCCCTTGATAATTCTAGATAGTGATAACATTCCCTTCATCTTCCAAAGAACCCACTCCCAGTATTACACCTAGAGTTTTGCTACCAAAAATTACTGCATTTTGTTTCAAAATAGTGTTTTTTCTAGCAAAAGGCATTTTTCAAAGCACTGGGCAGGTACATACACAAACCCAGCCGAGACGAGTGTCCTGAAGCAAAGCTTTTTCTCTTGCTTCCCGAGCCTCAGTGCCCGTGGTTGCCCCGGTGGCTCCCTACACCCGATCCAGGGAGCGCACGCAGTTGGCAGGGCTGGCGGCTGACACCCGCAGTGGCAGCGAGAGTTGGAGCAGCAGAGACACGCCAGGCTTTAATGACTTCAGGGGGTGAGGGCCGTGACTCACTAATGGGCTTAGGCAAGTGTGGGAGAGCTGACCCGCCCTTCTCTCTATCCCACCCTCCTTTTGGAGGTTCTCTCCCCGGCCGCAGGCATGGCTAAGGGTCTCAAACACTCCCGAGCTGCCATAAACTGTAACCCGGCATGTTAAGGTAAACCAGCACCAATCTCGGTTCTCTTTCAAGCCACAGGACTGCAACTTGTAATTTCTTCACTGCTTCTCCCACTGCTTATCTGGAACTTGACGGGCATGGGATGCTTCATTTCCAAATTCAGGGAGCTCCGGAATTCAGACAGCTGAATCATACAGGCTGTAGTGTGCTCACCAAGGATTTGAGCTACTAGGAAAAGGAGAGCTTATCTCTGCACTCACAGGCAATGAATCAACAAAAAGACACCATTATAAAGCTAAAGCTGAGGGAGGAGAGCAGTGTGAGTTCAAAGTCACATGAACTCACTGGCCATGTTTGAGCTAAGCAACCTGGGAGGTGGCAAATTCTTCACGACTTTGAATTAACCTTGGCAGCATAACGCTTCTTGAAAAAACAGAGAACAAGAAAAACAGTGTCACTCTAAAAGCCATCGTGCCAAGCATCCCATTCAGTGATTCAAATATTCAAATGTCTATATGCAAGTAGAGCATCTGCAGAAATATCAGTCTAACTTCTAAACTCTTTATTCCTGATTAATTCAAAGTGCCCATTGAAATGTAAAGGTTTTACTGTCTGTAACCTGTGCTTAATTATTTCCACAGCCAGTTTGCCAAATAAATATTCTCCAAACCAGGAAACAGGCACAAAGATCTCCCTTGACTCTGATGATTTTCTATAATTTATATGATGACATCATGATTCCAGGCGCTAACCCTTGCTCTCACTATCACATGCTGGATGAATGCTACGCTGTCTCACCACTCCTTCCTGATCCCTTTGATCCAGGCAGACACACCAGCTGCAGCAGCTGCTGACATATGTCTGGAGGAAGAAAGTTTTGTTCCATGAAAGATTTAAAGATTTTCCTGGTTGATTCATTTCAATCTGGAACAAATGTTCTGAATTTATTTTATGAAGAGAAACCTTGTCTGAAGCCTATGGTGATTTCATTTTGACAAAATGGGAGTGTTTGTATGTTGGGTTGTAATGCAGAATTGAAAAATGTTTGAATATTAAAGAACATTAAAGTGAAAGCAGTTTAGTATACAAACTAGAAACATGTGTTGAAACAGGATTTTCTCTTCCATCTCATGAGCTGAAACATCAGCAAATTCAATTCTGCCTCTCAGAGCACGTCAAATTCCTCAGATTTCCATATCCTAGCAGACTTTTCCACCACTGCTTGTTTCACCACTTCCAATGCTTGTACCTACACCAGTTTCAGAGCTGCTTTGCATTGATACTGGAGTTTCAAGTGTCCTATCACATTATTTTTACATGTGGGGCCACATTTTTGGGGGTTGTTTTGAGTACAGCTGTGCAAATTTGCTTGAAAAGGCAACCTAGCACAGGTCTGCTCGGGACACCAGCCAGCTCTGCCTGGCATGCAGTGGAACACAAATGGAGGTTTTTCTAGCTCTAGTAATCACAGCCAGACCTGGTGCTGCTTAATTTAACAGCATAGCTCAGAGGCCAAGATTTTCTGTTTGCAGAATCACATGGGAATTGTAAATGGCTCAGAATGTCTGAAAATCAGACAGCTTATCCAGATGGCTGAACAGCGTGCTTGGGGACACAACTTCAGGCAGACAGTCTCAAAAGTCTTGGCTGTACCAGCTGTAGGAAGGAAGGTGATACCCCATTTTTCTTTTATACTATGTAGAAATGTAGGTATTCAAAGAATTGAGTCATATTGCTTAGTTAAGAAATCTTGCCTCTAATCTAGAGCACACTATTTTGTCCCCCTTTCTTTGGAAATTCGTAACTTAATTATGTGAAAGTTAGTGCTTACTATGAATGGAAGAGAAACCACATTTATCCTCGTTATTGTCATTTGTTTTGAAACGGGGAAACCATTTTTGCTGCTGTATTTTTCCACAGCAGAAACTAGACAAGATATCATGGAAAAGTGCCCGCGTGGAGAACTGGTGCTAAGACAGGCCAGGACAGAGCAGCCTCCAGGGAAACACAGGGAAGCAGATGCTGACATAAGCAGCAAGGGTAACCTCCTCTGACCACTCAGAGACCTCCTTTCCAGCTCTTTCACCATCTTTCCACAGGACCCGTTTGAGCTGTACACCTCAGTCTTCCAGGTGTGCAACCACGTTGTCACAGACACAAGCCCCTTTTCCTGTGATTGTCTGTCATGTTGCTGCTTTGACATTCAGTCCTGTGACTCAGCCTGGATGGACACACATCCATCTGTCCAAGGGGACACAGAACAGTCTCTGGTCGTAGCTGAGCCAGTTCTTTTCTGGAGCACATCTGATGAGGTGCTGCAGGAGAGGACATGGCATGTATCCTGCAGACACCTGCAGTGGTGGCCCATTGTAGCTCAGACACTGGCTGCTGCATCTTCTGAGTCCCAATTGACCCTAATTTCCTTCAGGGAGGGAATGTTGGTGTCCTGGGAGCAAAAGACACAGAAAAGGTTGTGTTCAGTTACCGCCCATGTTCTTGGCCTAGCAAAACCTGTCCCTGGTTTACATTGCCCACTGGCCTTGCTGGTGTCCTTGAGAGTGTGAGACACACTCATGATCAAACAGCAGGGGCAGGTGAGCCTCTGCCCTGGCCCTGGTAGCTGGCACAGGCAGATGTGTCCTGGATGCACAGTCCCCCCTGCATGCAGTCCTCTCCTGCCTTACGGAGAGCAACAAATTCCCTGGGGACTGCTCGTGGTGGCACTCTTTGTACCCTTTGGCATGGTGAGAATGGATGCTCTGGGGTCTCTGCAATCAGCCCTTGCTGTAGGTTTCTTCTTGCTGGCCAGGCACATTTTTTATTAAACAATATCTAGATTTCCACCTTATCAGTACTCATCCACCCCTCACCAGACATCAAACACCTGTCCAAGCACTAAAAGAACATGACCTTGCAGAGTTTAATTTACCTGTTAGCAAGCAGGTTGAAATTGCTGGTAACATGGCCAGCAGCACTGCTATGCAATGGCCAAGGAGCTTTATTGTTTCACTTGTGGCTAACAAAAGCTGGCAGCAAGCTTGCCTCTTGCTCCTCTGCCACATGAAATTGCTGCAGCCCTTTGAACTTGATGGGCAGTAGTGCCAATTAATCACAGCACAACTGTGAGCCCAGCAGGCACCTGCAGGGAGAATGCAGCTGCAGAGGGGAAGGGGAGCAGGGTGGGGCTGCTGTAAAGGAACTTTACCTCCTGGGTGAGCAGGCGAGGGTGCCAGGAGATATCTTCAAGCAATACTTTTAAGGGGGTTTTCTTGATAAAGGACAGGTGTCATCACAGCAGGGCATCCCACCACCCCTGCTGCAAATGGGTACCTCTCAAGTCCACAGCCAGACCCAGAATTGCTCGGGGCACAAACTTCATTTTCAGTAGAATATTGTAATTTAATTTTCCCTGGAGGGAAAAGGTAGTTTTTGACTCTCTCAGAGGCTGAACTTTGAAATACTTTCCTTAAAAAACAGAAGTTTGAATTCAGTTGTTTCCTAAATAGAAGCTTATCAAACTGTAAATATCACCATCATCCATCAAGATAAAGAGAGACAGATATACTACAGGAATCATATCACACGAGATGTAGATCAGCTGAGAAGCCTGAGTACAGAAAAGTTCAGAGGTATGAAGAAACAAGATTGCACCATTTCCCTGAAAGATCAATTACAATGTCCGAACTAGATTATTTCAGTGTATGAATTAAAGAGAAATTTTAAGAAACACCTTTTTTTTCTCCCCTTCAAAGCACATGAAGTGAAAACACGTATTTTTCATATTTTTGAAAACAGTTTAAATAAACCAATCCAACAAATTTTATAAAATAATTTTGTTTCAAGTAATACCAAAAGGAAAAAAAACCACTTAGGACAGCGTGAGAAGATACGCCACCCCCAGCAGACACACTCCAACAGGAAGCAAAACAGCCTGTGGGCTCTGGGTGGTTCAACTTTCCCAGCACAACCTGATCGATAATCTCACACGCGAACCTTGCCAATAGCCCTGCTCACAGGCAAACACGGGACACAAACACCGATTTCCCAGAGGGAAGGTGTCACCTCGGAGTGCATGGGAACACCCCTTGCTCCACGCACATCTGGGGCTTCAGGCGGTGAACTCTGAACCCACACGTAAGGACGTGGTGTTTGTCCCAGCTACAAACATTTCAGTCCAAACCTAAATTTCGCCATCGTTCCTGCTGTCCAAATTAGTCTGCTCTGAAAGGTTTCCAGAGCTGTGGGAAGGGGAAGGCCCACTTGGTAATGGGCTATTAGAGCTGAACAATGTACACTCCATTCACTCTCTTTTGAAGGAGGAACATGTGCTCTGGGAGCTCTGGCAGTCACAGTCCTGCCGTGCGCCAGCAGTCTCATACTGATGCAAAAATGTAAATACATTGATATGTATTTGTTACATTGATATGTAATAAATAAGATGCAGAAAGTAATAATTCGCCTCAAATTGCCACTACTGGAGCTTCACCTGCAGAACCTGAGTCTGTCTGGGGCGAATGTTCTTTGGAAATGTAGACCCAAGAAGAGTAAGGATTCCAAGAAGAATGATTAGCTGTCTAGAAACCTTTTCAGAAAAATTGAACTAATGGAGCAGGTTGCCTTGGGAAGCTGAGGGAGTTTCTAAGAATAGGTTAGAGAACATCTGTCGGAAATGGTTAAATTATATTTGATCTTATCTTGTAGGAGGGGAAGAAACTAGCTGGCCCTTCAACATCCCTTCCAGAGCTATTTTTATGTTTCCATGACAACTCTTTTGCAGATAGATTTTTCTTTGTATCAAGGCACTGGGATACTCTAAGGTGACTCATGAAAGAGGATTTTGGGAGTTGTCACTTAACACCTACACGTGAATTTCTATCAAGAGTTTTCCCCTAGACTGATCCTCATATTAATTATTTGAGAAGACTTTTTAAAATAAATCTGTTGTCATGCCATTTTTATCCTATTCACATCCTCCTATTGAAATTCAGCCAAGAATGGGATGACAACAGGGAGATTGCACCCAGTTTTGGTAGGATGGAGAGGGAAGAACAACATTTCCTGCAGTCACTACTAATGAAGTTCTTCTAAGTAAGATTATCCAACTGGAATTTGCCCAGGTATCCCAGAGTTCACATCATTGCTCTTTAAAAAGCAATGCTGGTGAGAATCTGGATTTGCATTGCCTGGCTGAGATGGGGTTGTGCAGCTGCAGCCTGGGGAAGGCCCTGAGGAGGAGCTGAACACAGTGCAGGACCAGTGCAGAAGATGCTGCCAGTTTGGACATACTGAAAAGGAAGCCAGGAAGCCAAAGAAGGAGCTGAAAACCAAGGGAGCACAAATCAGCCAGATAATTAAATACTCAATAAGCAAATATTCTTGACCGTGGAATGTGCTTTTACAAGAGGTTTCTGCAATAGCACTAGGACAGAAGATGGAAACAGCTATTGAGTGGCAGTGGGCTGTTCAGATACAACAGGTGAGATGGGGGAAATTCACTTTGCCATTTAGTGACAATCTTAAATCTTCCTCCCTGAGCGGTATTCTACACCCTCCTTATGTAACTGTAGGAAAATGTTAGCTAAACAGTCTCTGGTCTGCTACCCTGAGCAAGCTCTTAACCAGCTTTGCAGGCGGCTTGGCAATTGCCTAGGATTCAAAAGCCCGGATGGAAAATTCTGAAACAGAAGCTCTTGCCACGTAGCACATTGGCATCCTGAGGAAAAGACCTTGGCCTGGAACCAGGTCCTTCTGAGTAATAAAATCAACCCCTGGGATAAGCTAGCATGGATACTTTTTAATTGTAATTTACACACTGCTCAAACAATTTTAGACAGTGACAGAAGCAGAAGAGTAATAAGACCACCCAAGCACCTACTAAGACATAAAGATAGCAGCTATGAACTGATGTTACATGATGTTAAAAAAACAACCACTTGCCTTTCCCTACCTCCAAACTGTTTTTCTTGAATTTTTTCTCTTTGCCGCACCCCACTTCAGCTTCATACGACATTCCCACAGGGCCAACCCGAGCCACATGCCTGTGGGGGATCTGCTGATGCCCCAACATATATCCAATGCCCCTTTACAGGCCTTCTTGTCTGGAGCTGCAGCCAGCCAGCCAGCCAGAAAGAAAGCTGGGCCACCTGGACTATAGGGAAGGTGTCTCACCCTGTGCCTGTTCTTACTGAGCAAGGTGGCAGCAGAAACATAGTGAGGAGCTGGGCCAGATTCACATCTCACTTGGGCTAGTATTTAACTTGTGAATATATTGGTGTGCAGCTGTGGAGAGCAAGATCAAAGTGCTCTATCATGCTCAAAAGGGAATACAGAGCAGAGGCAGCTCTAGGTCAAAGTCATAGGAAAGGCACTGTGATGCTTAGCTGCATTTATAGTTACTCTATACATTATATCATACATTGTGCTCTTCCTGCCTCTGCAGCCAGCCAGCAATCCAGAGCTGGAAGTTCCTGAGGAAATGGCCTTTAGCTCTTCCACCTGTCCCCGGTGTGGCTTGTGGAGACCTCTCCATTGCTCTGGGAGAACACAGGACGTGGGCTAGGACAGCTGGCACTGCTGCGTTCAGACATCTTATTTAACTGCTGAAAAACTTCCCTAGCATCCAAGGAAGGTACAGAGGTGAAAATGTACTAGGTTAAAAGGAAGAGTGGAGTCCTTCTCAGCAACATGAGATGAAGATGCATCATTTTGTTTTTTGTATCATTCAGTCCTTTCCCCACAAAGGACAACATCCAGGCAGCAGAAAGAGTTCCTTGACTGTGCTTCTCAGTATTACCAAGAGTGGGTGATTTCAGCTGTAACTCTGGCTACTTCAGATTAAGTATCTCTGGTCTAAGGCATTTGTTTTTATTCCTTCTGTAGTCAACAGATAGAGCAAGGCAGCTGCAAAGGGGTGATTCACCCCACCCTAAAATAGATGGAATGAGTCATGACCAGACAGGCTTATCTCCTTTCGCTGATTATAGAGAGAGACCAGCCAAATAGCTTAGGTGAGATGCCATGACTTTTAGATGGCTAAAATTAAATGTGTGGTATCCCACTCCGAAATCAAAGAGGTCCCGAGGTTTTCTGGCCCAATGATTTTTTTTTGAGAGAGAAGTTTTTCTGTCTTTCACTGCTGATAAAATAGCATCAAGTGTTCTTGTGTATTTAGAGAAATGTAGCCCAAAGAGAAGTCTCAGCTCTCAGCACAATAGCACGAATTCCAGAGGAGGATAAATAGAGCTCTAGGCAGTGGGACATGAAGAAAATCCAGTCTAAGTTATGTGTGCTCCATAGTGACTTAACAGAATGGGAAGTGTGTGTTATTAGTAAAATGCATTTGTGGTCCCCCAGCACCACTTGCTCTTGCAGTTAAACAAACACACCATGGGACACTTTCTACAGGCACTGAACAAGGAACCAACTGAATACTGCTAGAAAATGACAAGATGCCTAAACCCAGGCCTTTTACTGCAGGCATTTTGTGTAAAATCTGCAGTCTCTACTCCTCTGTGAACGTGTTAAGAAATCTCTTTCCTCCTGACAGAGAGGAGGTGCAACAGAGCCATGTAGCTTCTCAAAGTTTCAATGTTTTCCAGTATAATAAATAATGGCCTGTGGCATAGCTTAGGGCAAAGCTGCTAAAAAAAAGCGAAGTCAGTTCTGCTGGACAACGTATTGAGCAGGATGATTACGAGGGTGAAATATCCAAGCCCAGAAAAGACTGGGGCAGTGGGATGGAGATGGAGAGCAGAGCTTCTGGCAGAGACCAGAGTGGTGCCTTTGCATTGCCAAGCACATTTCCTGCAGTGTCAGTATTTTCTTTGATTGCATTTTCCACATGACAGCTGCTCAGGTGGCAGAGCTGCAGAAGAATAAAGCCGATGGACAGTGGCATTTTCTTTGGAACTTGTGATGGAGATTGAAATACCCCAGCACAAACAAAAGGCCTGTGACTCATGCTGCAAGGGACACTGTGGGGGTATAGACCAAGACTTCAAGAAACAAGGGTGAGCTGCTGCTTGGGAGTGTCTGGAACACAAACCAAAGCAAATATATTTCATCACAGCTGTATTGAAACTGGGGAGACCATTTAGCTGAAATCTCTAACAGTTACTTGGACCAACCATTTCTAGAACACTTGAAGCAATTTACAGTGTTACTTCTTGTAATGAGGGAGGTCTCCATCATTCCCAAGATAAAGAAGAGTTAAATAACAGCATCCCAGCATCCCAGGGCTACCTGACTTGTAGACTCAGACCACCTGGTAGATAGCTACATAAGGGAGCAATCCACTAGCCAGTTGCAGTAGTGAGGAGTTAAAATCCTTGCTTCCCCTTTCTTTAGACAAATAAATCTTTCTGTGGCTGCCTGGGAGGAAAAGCAGGCTGTGGTATTTGGACATCTGGGAGAGATTCAGGCCACCCTTTGTGGTGGGGGGGGAGACCAGTGTGGTGAGGCTGCTGTGGGCCACCTCCTGCCCCAGGCTTCTTGATGGTTTGGCAATGGCCTCACAGCTCCTGATTCTCTTGCAGCTGCACTGGGATGCAATGTCCCCCAGCAGCCCACATCTGAAGGAGATGGGCTTGTCCACACCAGATTGTTCTATATGTACCTTCCTGTCCCTGGAGTATGTGGCTTGCCAAGAAAATAACTCTCTGAAAAACCTCACGGAACAGGAATTCAGGACCTATCAAAGGAACAGCAGAATTATGAAATGAGTGAGTTAATAGCTCTTTAAAAACTCCCTTTCCAGCAGTGCTGGGTGTGCCTTCCTATTTACCTTAAACGGTGTTTTTCTCACACCATGAGGACAAGTGGCACAGACTTTGCTTTTCTGCATGGAGGCACAGAGGGGCCTGGCAGAGTAGGACCCCATTGAGCTGCCCAGAGAAGACTGTGGTTTCTGCTGAGATGTCCCCATCTGAACAGTCTCCTTGAATGTCTCCTACTGAGAGTCCAGAAGCACAGCAGCAGAAAAACCCTCTGGGCTAACACTTCCATGCACAGTTGTTTTGGAAACAGTCAAACATGCCAAGTGTAAAAAAAAATAAAGGCATTTTACCTAAAGGAAATGACTTCTGCCAGACAATGAGCTATCAGATCCCTTCCAGATGGAATTTGTGTTTTGAATCAACACTGTGCCCCAAGGAACCATGTTACAGAGCAGGAGGCACTGACCTTGGAGGAAGCGGAAAGGTTTGCATGACTCCTCTGTGCCTGCTGCAGACCAGAGCCAGCACTCCTTTTAATGGACATGCAAAGTTCAAGGCAATATAATGATAGGTTTGAAAATAGACATGGAATGAAGGCGCTGAAGGGCTCGCTGCTTTTGGGGGTGGTTTGGTTTCTCTCAAATTGAAACAGGAGCACTCAAATAGGTTATGAGCACGGGAAGGAGTCCCAGCTGCAGGAAGAACATATAATGGGGCAGTAATTGTGATTCCAAACGCAACGAAATCCAGTAATATCAGAGTGCTGCTGATACCACTTTATGCACCCTGCTGTGGCATTATGGCCTGACACAGCTGTTTTCTCCATCGCCTCATTGCTTGGCCGCTCCCTCAGAGCTGGAGTCGCGCCTGCCCCCTGTGCTCCGTGGGCTGGCAGCACTTGCTCCTCTTCCCTGTGAAGAGCTGGAGCAGAGCAGGGCTGACTGCTTATTATGGAGCCTCAAAGTGAGTTTATGCCCTGTTTTCAAGAGAGATACAGGAAAAAAGCCATCTTATGTGGTAAGCTGTGGTGTGGAGTGATAGTCACAGGGATATTTCATCATTTCCTAGGTAAATCATATGATGGGGGAGCAGAAGGCTTGTGACTGTCCAAGAGACACAGATGCACAGCCAGCGCTGACCCTCACTGCCTCTTTGTCCAAAGACTGGTAGTATCATGCTATGAGGTGAATCATAGAGCTGGTTTCCTCTGTTTTTATGATAGATGCAAGTGGTATTGCCCATGGCTGTTACATGATCTGCTTCCTCTTTAGAATGTGCTTCCAAAGGCAACATTCCTTTGGTATTATCTTCTCTTTTCTCTCCTTTCCCCTTCTTCCTAATCCCTTCTCCACAGACTGGTCATCTGTCACTGTCTTCTCAGAGTAAATTCCCCATCAAACCGTCCAGCAGAGGGGCTGCAAACGTCCTGCATACCAGTCCTCAAGGCTTCACAATGCCTTGCACAGATGAGCCATGTTTTCTTCTCCAAAACTTTCCATAGTCACTCCTGTCTCAAAACAGATTATCTCAGGGGATGAGGTGGGCAGTAGAGGGACTTGTGCACCTCAAGAAAGCTTAGTGTGGGGTATTTGAGGAGCAGCAAAGGATCTTGTTCTGCTCTCCTCCATCCGTCCCTTAATCAGGCTTGACACTCAGTGAGCAGCTGGTAGATTTTAATTAAAACATCCACCTCACAGCTTTTGTTTGGTTCCAGTTTTACAACAATGACATTATCAGCAGAATGCTCTAAATAAGCTCATGTAATTTTTACAGGAGGTCAGGCACTAATTTTGACAATCACTCAAGCACTTTACTACAGGTTTTTCTATAGATGTTTTCCAACAGCTGAAGGCAGGGGACCAGGTCCGAGCTCAGAGTAGGGCAGCTTGTCAGGGGAAAGAGGGCCAGGATGAGGAGAAAACCAGATTGTATACAATCTAGCACTGCTGTGGTTTTAGTCTCTTAGGATTAAATAACTTCACTGAGAGCAGCCAGAAAACAGCTCCAAATGTACACTGCAGCTGCAAGCAGCATAGGCACTGCCTGTGGAACAAGGTGGTGCCACTACGCCCAGGTAGTCACATACCTGAAACCAGTTGCCATTGCTCACGGCTAATGTCTAGACTGTGCTTTCACTCATCTCCCTCTAACAACCCCCACCAGCAGCTAAGAAATGTCCTCAGGCGGGTGTGGAGGAAAAAAGCCAAAGGCTCTTGCTTAAACCAGTCCTGTGCTTGCATTTGCTTCAGAGCAGTCACCCCAACCACGGCACACAAACCCGAGAACGAAGTTTTAGACCCTCAGGACTGGATCTCGTTTTCTGGGAAGTCAGTGACTAATCCCCGAGGAATGGCTGCGGGTGGGAGATGGCTGCTGCACAATGCTGCTGCCTCACAGCTCAGCTCGCCCCCGATGGTGGGCTGAAGACGGCTCCCAGGAGCTCCACAATCAGCACACTTCCAAGCACACTTCCTCTTGTTGCCCAGTAACTGTGGAAACATCGCCGTTTCTCACACTGATCCTTCCCATCCACCCCTGCCAGCCCAAGCACTTCACCTCTGGCTGAACTGGTTATCACAGAGATGCTGGATGAGGAGTGATCAGACAGGCAACAAGGAAAGGGGTGGACTGAATTCTCCTGGAGATGAAATTCAAAATTACTTCTCCAGGAGAACCCTAGCTATCCCTGTACTGGGGAAGAAGTGGCGATCAGGAGCTGCACACTTTGACTGATGGAGAGAGCTGGAAAGAGAAAAATGGGAAGACAAAACTTGCTTCATACTTACTTTCATACCCTTAAAATCTGAAGACCTGAATTAATATAAACCAGGGGATTTAAATCTCACATTTCACCTCTTGGGCTAGAGTCAGACTAGAACATCCACTCCCTTTGGCCTTCCTTCTGAGTCAGTGTCAGAAATAAGAGTCTCTGTGTCGGAAAGCCCCTTGTGCTCCAGCAGCGACAGCAAAGCTGGGAAATCAACCCATTCCTGGAAATCCCCTGCAACTCCAGCAGCTCCAGGCTGTAGAAATTATGAGTGTTGCACTCCAGGAAAGCCCAACCAGCCTGGAGGGTTGGACAGGGTCTGCACAGAGCACCACAGTCACGGGGGCATGCTGCAAAACAGCAGCACTGGGAGCTGCAGGGAGGTAAAGGACAGTGGGAGAGGGTGGTGGAAAGGGGCCTGGGCTTTTCCACCAGCGAGTAATCCAGGAAAATGAAGATGGCTGAGGGGATTTTCCTTTCCTCCCCCAGCCTCCTCTGTGGGACAGAAGGTACCAGAGGCCATCTGAGACTGAGCGGGACCAACATCTGCTTCCTCTGCATTTTCATTTTGTTTATATATGTGTATTACTGTCTGGAAGAAATGTCTTCTGCATTCCAGACGGTTCTAATGAAATCCATTCAGGGCAGGCAGAGTGGAGATGACGGGTAAGGCGTCCCAGACAGCCCAAGTCAAGGCCTTGGCTGTGCACAGGCAGCAGCCCAGCAGTTCCACATCATTGCCACACACCGTCACACAGAGGACTCGGCTTCCTTCAGCCTCCTCCCCCTTCCTCCCCCGGATCCTTCTCTTCCCCTCCATCCGGTTCCCGAGGGAACCAAAGAGCACTTAGGAAGATGCAACTCATCATCCTGGGACTTGCTCAGAGTATTCAAAACCCCTTTCTCGTCAGGGTTTTTCACATCAAATTGGTTTGATAAACGTTTTGACCTCTGCATACCACTGATAAACTCTGAGAGCTGCTCCCCTCCTCCCTCTACCCTTACTGTAAATATCTTGCAGATGCTCTGCTCATTTTTGTTCTTTTACAGAACAAAACTGGCAACTTTGTTGGCATGCCAAAGAATTTCAGACCTTGGAGCAAAGCAACCTTTTAGTCTTCAGCTCTGAATCTTTTCTTACCAGTATGGCAATCAGTTGATACTTTTAAGACTTCTATTTAATTTTGCCATTAGACCATTGGACAAAAAGTGTAGTCTAGAAAATGCTGTCCATTAGAATGAGAATATTAAATGTGTGCAGCTGAGAAACATTATGGAAAGAGCCAGATAAATTTCACAGAAGGTTAATACCTTCAGACAAAATATTTAAACCAGTCTATAACATTTTATAATATGGATAGAATTTTCTATTAAATTCCTTAGGTGAGGCTAAAAGTTCACCTGGAAAGATCTCCTTCAGTATTCAATTTTCATTTGTTGGGTACATCTCAGACATTTCCAACTCTGTTCCCATATAAAGCATTATTTTCATCCTTATGACATGCTAAAGATCCTCCATAGAAGAAGAAGCAATGCAGCTGACAGGATCTGCTAGGTAGTACCACTGTAGGCATCAGCATGCACAAGCTGCATTAAGACCATGAGGCTGACATCCGAGGAATGTGCACAAAATCAAGGGAAAAATGTGCTGGACACAGTTGATTTGGAGCCCCTGTGGTGCTGTGTGCTGTGCAAGGAAGAAAGCCAGAGAGAGAGGAATTTGGTTCTGTCTCTGTCAGTGGTGAGAAGATCAGATGAAGCACAGGGGAGGGTGGTTTGAGGCTCGTTCAGTACAACCTGCCTTTAACGGGGCTCATTAGTTTGGACTCTGGGCCACACAGAGCCAGTCACACGGCTCCCAGACAGCCTCAGGCACGGGCAGGGCGAGGCTGCCCTACTCACCATGCACCACACAGGCAGATGCCCGGAGGAATAGGCTTGTCTGAGAGAAGCCAAGTTAAGCCTGTGGTTTTCAAGTGTTCCCAGCACTCTCTCCTCTCCCATCGCCACCCCCATGTTATTCCCATGCAGCAGCCAGGGGAGTTCTGAAGTGAATTGCAAATGGGCACTGCCTTTTCCCCCTCCTCCATGCAGACTGTTAGTGTAGAGGCCTGCTCCAGCACATAATATCACATGTGGCACCATAATCACGAGCAACAGGGAGGCGTGAGGGTGACGTAACCAGAAGCATGGGTACAAACTGGTTAGGCAGGTGTAGCTGTTGGGTAAAACATCTACAGAGTTTGGCTCTGAAATGGAGGGGTTAATCTGTGAGTAAATGGTGGGAAAGTGTAATAACGTGAAGATCAGATGAACATGGTGGGGTGGACACAGACAGGATCAGGAGTGGAAAATCAGGGAGGTCTGAGGAGCACCAGGAGAGGATGGAGCAGTGAAACTGAGGGAGAACAACATTTTGAGGAGGGAGCTAGGCTGCTGAGTGGAGTGGAGGAAAAGAAGCCAGATTGATGACATATCAGACAGTTCTGGAACAGGCAAATCTAAAATGAAGCTGTTTCTGAGGCAGAAGTGATTGATTTGTGTAGCACTGTTACTTTTATCCAGCCTATGAAATGAAAGGTTGTTTGCTGTCACAGCATGATTCAGGCATTTTTGAGAACCATTGTGGAGGATACAGCTGAATACATCAAGCAGTTTTGTCTAACTCACTTGAGTGAATGCACTGGTAAAGAATGCACTGTTTTAAAATCTTTACAGATGCTCAAGTAGAAGTTCCTGTTCCCTGCACACTCAGTATTTCCACTTTCCCCTTTCTCCTCCAAATGCCATCTTTTCCTCTGACTTGTGAGAGGTGGTGGTGGATAAAGAGGCAATCACAGCCAGTCAGGAGACCAAGAGATGTAGGAAGCCTGCCTGACTTCTGACTCCAGGCAAGCGAGAAGGTTACAGGAATGGATCCACAGACCGTGCGTGCAGAGTCAGACAGAGACACAGCTGAATTACTTGCTTCCCCTGGCTCAGCACCACCTCTGAACCATATCCCAGTTCATCAGCTTCTGACAACCGAAACACTGTCTCTGAGTGCCCCTGGGATGAATCCCCGCCTTGCTGCAGTGTCAGCACACAGCCACCCCGCCAATCCCCACTAGCATCAGCCCTAACCCTTTGCAGTCCTTTGGAATTGTCCCATCCCAGTCTAATCAGCTTGATCAGACTTTCCCCTTCCTGTCACAACTAGTGTCGAATTGAATCAAGGTCTGAGAACCTGAATTTCCCGGTCTGCCATTACACCTTTATTTATTATCCCATCCAGACCTCAGTCTGGATGCCTTCCCCCCAGCTTATTCACACATCTTCTGACGCAGTCTTTTCCTGTTTTTTCCTTCCAGACCCAGTGCTAACTGGGTTATGAAGTCAACCAGCTTGAACCCAAGTTCTTAGCAGTGACCTCTTCACCTGTGACGTAGGGAAGTCCTGCAGCTCACAGCAAGCCAGGGCAGAGGTGCCCAGTGGCCTGACCTGCCTTGTGGGTGTGAGATTTCCAGCAGCAAACCAAAACCACTAAACAAAATGCAAGCATTTTGCAGAAAATACATGGCATGGTATGAACACGGTGGATCTGAGAAGGATTTTCCCATGTATGTTATGCTGCCTGAAGAAGGAAGAGTTTGAGAAAGATTTAAGACAGTGGCCTTTCTAATGTAGGGACAGGCAAGATGGCAATCAGGACCACTGCAGGACTTGAATATCACAGTCTGATTAAATTGTGGTGGATCTTCATGGTATGAAAAGTGCCAGTGTAGCTAGAGGGCTGTAACTGAGGGGACAGAGGAGTCTGGATCACCTGGCTGCTGAGGCAGGGAATGCCAGGCACATGTATCCCAGCGTCTGCAGTACAGAGCAGGCCAGAGGAGTTACAGGCAAGGGACTGGCCACTGAAGTAGTAAAGGAGATTTTCTATTTTGTTTATATATTGTAACCTTGTTTCCAGCCTTGTAATGCAAAGCCAGATCCTGTTTCTTCCCGAGAAAACTCTTCCTCTGTCTTTATCCGTACATTCCTCTGGAAGGAGTCCAAGTGGGACTCGGTCGCTTTTTTGTTGTTGCTGTTGTTTTGGGGTTTTTTGGGGTTTTTTTGTTTTGTTTTGTTTTGGGTTTTTTTGTTGGTTTTTTTTTTTTGATTGGTTTTTTTGTTTGTTTTTTGGTTTGTTTGTTTGTGGGTGGGGGTTTTTTGTTTGTTTGTTTTTTTGGTTTTTGTTTCTGGATAACTAATGTAAATAAAGCGCTGTGTACCCTCCCCATCTTGGGTGCTTGCACTGTGACATCTGTTTAGCTTCATAAAATACAGGGACCCACCCTTTCAAGCCTTGAAGTCTCCTTCAAGCTGAATAAAATGGGAAGCAGACAACATGGAAAAGAAGTTAAAGAAAAGCAAGACATTGTATACACAGACATACTCTGTCAGAGGCCGTGTACCTTGGGAGCTGGCTCTTATCAGCCTGTGGGCACACAACCAGGCAGTCTGCAAAGTTGCTAGGACACAGGCACACAACTGCAACACCTGCAAAAGCTGTTTTGTCATTACATGGTTATGTAATAAAATGTGATGTAATGTGAAACTACACCTGAAGTGGCTGAAAACCTGACTAGTAAATGTGAGGTTCAGTTTGGCCTAGATCTAAAAATACCAGCAACCTCCTGTATGCATGTGTAAATCAGGCTCTCAGGCCACGTATTTGAGTCTGTAATACAGGTTTTACTGTAGATGGCTTTCAGCTTTGGACACTGTGTTCTACCAGGCTGGACCCAACAGCGTTATTTTGTTCCCAAGGGAAGCAGCTCTTTGTGGAACAAAAGGGAGGTGAATCACTTCAGTGGGTAAGGGTTTACATCTCTCTATGCTAACCCTGTCTCCTACCCCGCCAGGTTCTCAGAAACCATCCATGGCTTTTACCCATACTGGCCACCAAGGATCCCCAGGCTGAGATATTTATGTCCTGCTGATCCAGCTACCATCCAGATATGCCCATTTCTCCCCAGTAAGGCGAAGTGTAACATAAGTCCTGTGAAAGTTACTCTGTTCTCATTTAGACAACAATCTTCATACAGAAATCTGTCTCTCTTCTAGATCCCTATAACTTACAAAAGGAAAAAGGAAGCATAAATCAAACCTAAGATTAAATGACCTGGACATGGGCCTCACCAGGAAAATCTAAAATGGTTCTGTGGTCACAAGAACAATTTTCACTCCATGTTTCTGGACTTCATAACACACCACCAAAAGCACTCGACATTGGGAAAATAAGATCTCTTAATGGAAATATTATAGAGTTGTAATTTGCTTAGGCGGCAGTTTCTGCAAAAAGATTTCTTACTATTCTAAGGAAATGAAAAACGTGTGTTTTGAGTTCATATAAAAAGCACAGCCGTTAGCAGAGAGAGGCCAGTAAACAGCAAGTGTGTTTCAGCAAAAGCCTTGGTGTAGTGCTATTCTGAGGACAGCTGGATGCAAGTATAGACTGCTGTGCTGAAAGATTAGCAGACTTGTATGGACAAGACGTTAACTTGAAATGTAATGGATAGCAATATCAATATTAAACGTACTGAAACTGGTTTAGGATGGACTTCTCACTGGGCTTGAGTTTTGTTGCCATTTACACCAGCATAATTTCTTTGTCATCAAATTTTGTCTTTGCCCATGCTTTATTGTCATGACACCATTAGACCAGCAAGCCCTGCCGAAGGACATTACCTTCACCTTAGCCTGCTTTCCGGGTGCTCTTGCCAGCTAAAGGAACATTTTACACAAAATGGTAGATGGCTTGTTTTTCTCAGGGTTCCCTCAGGATTACAATCTGGAGGCTCAGGATTTATCTACTTGTGGTGCCAAAGTGCAGGGAAAGTTACATGCTTATTTACAGGATTTACTTAGTACATATTGAAGTGGGAAACCTCAGTGGATCTCTCTGGGTGAATTATATGGATTGCATTGCTGGCACAGTGGTAAAGCATAAGCACTGAATTGTACATTGAATTACACTTCCAAATACTTTGAAGTGTGCCAGATGAGTTAATACATACAAAATCACCATTTTTCTGTTATTAAATTAAATTAAATTTCTGTTATTAAGTCTGTCAAACAAATTTTGAGTAGTCTTGGCTGCCATTAAACAGTTCTATGAAGGAGGAAATATTTAAATAGGATCTGGTGTAAGCCTTCCTGAAATACCTGAATGTTCAAAATATTTCAAGCACTCCCATTAAAAAAAAATCCGACCTTGATTTTATCTCATCTCCAACACACCAAAAAGGAGTTACTCGATGCCATCATTTTGGAATGACAAATTTGTGTCAGATCTTTGCAAAGTCTAGCTCTGATGTTCAATCCAAAACTGAATCCCTTTGCATTTTCAGTATATCCATACTAAGCATTTAGATCTGGTCTTTTTTTTTTTCAGAGAAAGTGGCCCAGCTGAAAGGCTTTGACCATAATTGATACATGCCCAAGGTCAGAGTGTTGGTGAGGATCCAGGTTTCTAATTCTAACTCCTCTCTAATTTAAACCCCCTATTTGATGAATTTACTCAGAGTAATGAAGGCTGAAGGCTAAATGAACTTGTGGTCATTCCTGGAAAACAAGTTGGTTTGTTTGGTTTTTTTACTGGAAAGAACTTATATTCATCATGCTAGGAGTTTAGACTGACTTGTATCATTTTTAAACACCATTATGTCAAGGAAATGGGAGGACCCAGAGTTGCACTGGATGTCTAATAAAGGAGATATGACAACTGAAAATCAGCTTAAACAGGGATTGTCTAACTGCAGTACTCCTAGTTAATAGTGAGCACATTCATGTCAGACAGCTAATGGTTTTCAATAGCAGCTCACTTGCACACCACACAGCCCTGAGCAGTGTGCAGGCACCCTCTCTGGCACGTCTGCAGCCCTGCCAGGCCTGCACTCACAATGGGTTTCCCAGTTGCAAATGCATCGTTCCTGGCTGAAGCAGTGCAGGACGAGCTGACCTGCCGTGTGAACTTTTCACGGTTGTTTTTGTGATGTCTGGACCCTGTGGAATGTGTAAGTTTCCTGTTTCACCAGTGTACCATGACTTGCGTTTTGGGCAGGGGAACTTGTAAACATAATTAGATGGCTGGCAGCTGCAATTCCCTTTGAAAATGCTGTCAAGATCTGTGCCTTTAATTTCTATTTTATTGGGGTGGATTAATTTGATATTGCTCAAGGCTAACTTGTCTATTGACTTAAGAATTTGGGAGTTTCCCAGTGCACTGTTTATGAGTTGCATTTGCCTGTCTGTCCAGAATAAAGGTAATGCAGAAATTGTATGATTTCCACAAGTCAAGCACTCTTAATTTTAACCTAGTAAAAGATGTGATGTGTCATCTGGCTTCTTTCTGGTTTTCCTCCCAAGTATCAAGATACACAGCTTTCAAATACCCACTAGCAGCAGGATCTAGGCTTTCGTAACTCAAAAAACATGTGTATTTCCCTGCTGAGGGCGATGGGCTGCAAACAGTGATTCTGCTCCCAAAGCAGCCTCCTCCTCTGTCGATGCTGCTGCTCTCCATGTCGAGGCTGAACTGAATCAATGTAAGGCCAATACATCATCGATCACCCTCTGGGCAGGCATAACTAGATTCACAGCCTCAGGGGCTGTAGGAAAAGGACAAAGGGATTGACAAAGGGCAAGGTTTGCTGCTGGAGGTCAGCAGTTCCCTCCTCTAACTAGACACACAAATACCTGATTTTTGTAGAAACTGCAGACTGGGAATTCCCTTTTTGCCCACCTTCCCGCTGGCTGGGTAGGACATACAGACTCCTGGTGTCATCGCCCTTTACATTTCTCAAAAAAAGAGGACACCAGAACTTGTAAGGACAGCAGGTCTTCACAGCAGTTCTCCGGAACCAGATAAGGATTTACTGCCTTGTCTGTGCTGGAGAGGAGTATCACAGGCAGATTGACTTCAATGCATCAGGACTTTCTATGCCAACTCTGATTGCATTGAATAGACAGAGAGGCTTTGCTAAATTGCTTTTCCAGAATTTCAAGGAAAGAATTTAAAAACTAATAGGCACAATGAGGACATACTACTAACTTAGCTTCAGCCTCTTGGAAAGCACTCATAGATGAGCTCCTAAAGCCAGCCTATGAGAACTGCTTGATGGCTGGTGACAGAGAAGTGCATTGACACCCACAAAACCCAGGATGACTTTTCCTTATTTTTCTCCTTTTTGTCATGATAGTTTCCCCTTTTTCTGCCACTATGTTCAATAGAGATGGCTGTTTTATTTAATCTTTAAAATATGTTTTCTCCTTTCCATTTGTCAGTTCTGGACACATATTATCATAGGATCTCATAATGGTTTGGGTTGGAAGGGATGTTGAAGATCATCTCATTCCAACCCCACTGCCATGGGCAGGGATGTCTTTCACTAGACCAGGTTGTGAAGGCTTGTGAAAAGTGCCCCCTGTCCAGATTTCTTGCAGGCTCCTTATAGGTGCTGGAAGGTGCTCCAAGGCCTCCCCAGAATCCTCTTCTCAAGGCTGAGCAGCCCAATCTTAGACTGTCTTCACAGAAGGGGTGCTCCAGCCCTTGGATCACCTTCGTGGCACTTCTCAGGATTCACTCTGTGCTGTTCCTGTGCTGGGAGCCCAGCTCTGGATGCAGTGCTCCAGGTGGGTCTCACCAGAGCAGAGCAGAGCAGAGCAGAGCAGAGCAGAGCAGAGCAGAGCAGAGCAGACTCAGGCAGTGTGGCTGGAGCACTTGCTGGTGAAGATTGAGGCAAAAAAATCATTGAGTACCTCAGCCTTCTCTGTATCTTGGGTTATCAGGTCTCCTGCTTTCTTCTGGAGAGGCCTCACATTTTCCCTAGTCTTCATCACTGATGTACCTGTAGAAGCTTCTCTCATTGCACTTGATAACCCTGGCCAGATTTAATTCTATCAGGGCTTTGGTTTCCCTAATCCAATCCCTGGCTGCTCAGGCCATCTCTCTGTACTCCTGCCAGGCTAAGGGTGTCTTCATTTCAAGTTCATGATGATGGTGTTGTTTACATAAACCAAATATACCCACAGACCAAAAATGCACACACAGCTCAATTTTTAGAGCAGAGTTACAGATCTTTCCTACTTTATGCAAGGGCAGCAGAAAGAGTCCCTAATATGCTCTCTGCTGGGATGTGAGCTCACAGCTTCCCCAGCTGAGCTGACAGAATTGCTTGGGAGGCCATACTGTACACATTTTTGCAGTATTGGAAATTATAGAAAAGTATTGGAAAATACAGGAAAATACCTAATTATCTGGAAAATACCTAATTATATCTGGAAATTATCTAGGTAAAATCCTTCCCGCTTTTCAAAGTCAGAACACTTTTTCATTCCAGCGTGGAAGTTTTGCTGGAAAATGACCTTTGTATTTTTATAGCTGTTCCAGATCAGGGTTATCGTTAGCTTAAGATTTTCCAAATGTGCTCTTCCAAACCCTTCTCCTCCTCCCAGGCTACCAGCAGTCTGCAAAAACTTGTAACAGCCACGGAGGGATCTTTTACTTGAGGCTGTGCAGGAGAATTTCCTGATGTAGTCTCTAGCTGTTATCATACCCATTCTGCTTATCTATCCAGGATGAAAACTATAGGAAATCCCAGTCTAGACCTAAATTCCTAAGCAACTTCTTTTTTTGTTGAGTTTGAAAAAGAAACTGGATTTCAGTGATGCCTTTAGAGCAATTAGAGAGGTTCTCCAGTGTCACCTGTTGTTATTTGCACATTTTTATTGTTGCTTTTAAAAACATTTATAGAACACTTGGACCTAATCACAATCATCAAGTATTTGTCTCTCCCAGATTGTTACTCCTCAGAGGCAGAGGATGGACTGATGGAGGCAGTTCTCAGCCTGTGGAAAGGACCAGGAGCTGTGCCTTACAGATCAAAGTTAATCACAGCACCCAAATTGCAATGATTTATTTATCAGCAACTGGGATGAACATGAGGTGTCTATTAAAAATCTTCTTTGGAAACATCAGAGTTTATGAATAGAAGACAAGTCGATCATGATCAAACTGACATTTCCTCATGCTATTTTTCCTCCTATTAAAAAGTTTATTTGTGATTTTCCCAGTAAATTCTGCTCAAAGCTAAGAAGCAAACCAAGCAAAGAATGTTACTGTATTTTTATTCTCCTACCATTGCAAAAAATGCTATAACTTCTACAGCTGTTTGCAAATAAACAAACAAAATGATAAAGACCTATAGAAAAAAAAAGAAATGGATATATTTTTCTAGTTACAAATGACCACTGTGAACACTCAATCTCATCACAGGTGTAGCCTGTGCTTCAGAATTTTTCTCTGTTAACCTTTTACCCAATCCAATAACTTGCAAGAACTCACATTCATGTCCTGGAAAGATATCCATATGCCTTGAAAATTCCTTTTTTGGATTTGTGCAGAATCATAGGGGAAAGAAACTACTTTCCTCCGGTGCCACATCACATCAGTCTAAAATATTATTGTAATTTACAGATATTCAGAGGTCTCCTTTCATTGGCAGAACCTTGTAGATAAGGTTCAATATGAATGCAACTAAGTCTCAGATGCATAAATAACTAAAATTCCATGTATACATAAGTCCAGCTATAGCTATCTGATGTGCTTGTGGGGAAGCCTGGTGGCAAACTGTGCTCTGTCCCATCATGAAAACTGTGCCCACTTTGGCCTACCAGAAAATGGGAATTTATCTTCAGCTTTGATATTTTGTTCACATTCCTTTTACCTTCAGGGCTTGCTCAAGTGCCCTTTTGCTTTCCGAGGTAATTAACGGGGGAAGTGAGGAGATCTGTGCTCCAGAAAGGTAGTATGTTCTGGGAAGGGAGTATATTTTGAGGAATGATAGCCTGGAAAATTAGTCAGAAAGCTTTCTCTTTTTCTGGTTATCAGCTCTACAATACAAGGCTTCTTATTGTTGGAGTACTCATACTTGGATGTAGCTCTAAATGTATTAATTTAAACACAGTTTTCAAAAAGATCAGTTCATGATCAGCAGCCTAGAAAAGCAGAATCTCATCGTGAAGGCTGCCACAGTTCCTGGTAAGAATGGATGGAAGGAGAAAGAGGAGAGGAGGAGAGAGAGGCAATATCAAAACAAGAGTGGGAGAAAGAGAGACAAACAGAAGAGAGCAAACCCCACAGGAAAAAGAAAACACAGGTCATGGAAGAGGGCAAAGGGATGAAGTGGGGGGGGGATGTAAAGGAAAAAATTCAGACAAACAGAGGGCAAATGGGTTGCAGACTGAAAAACAAAAGGTGTGGAGGAGGGTAGGAGACAGGAGGAACAAGAGGAACTTACTTATTCAATTATTGTCATTACTAATGGAAATCTTTTTTAAAGACCCAAATGGATACAAGGTCGTCTCAAAAATTTACACATGTAGCCTGGGAGGGCTTTGAATTTATTTAGATGCATAGCTATAAAACTCAAATTGTACTCTGATTAGTGAAGAGAACTGTCAGCATAAATGATGTTTAATGGCTGGTCTTGACACTAGTAAGGATATCCTGCACTCCTGATTTATAGCCCTGGGGAAATATAGTATGAAAGAATCTTATACACCAAAAATCCTGTTTAATAGACGCAGCCTATATATCCAACAGAAACAGTGAATGTTCTTTTTATATTCTTTTGTTATGGATTTCAACTCACAGCAACAAAATCATACGATGTGTCCCTATGGATGAAAATTTAAACATAAAATTGTTCCTGTTGATTAGCTATCCATACAGTCTCGACATGCCACTACTTGGAGGTATGATGAGAAGTCCTCAGTCTCTTATGCATATCTTCAGAGCACTTCTGTGGCAGGGAAAGCAAAACCTTAGAATTGTGCATTTCTATGAAATAAAAAGATTGAAGAAAGTGGCTATGTGTTGGAGTGCTTTTGACTAAACACAATACACACACCACCACAGATTTTAGGTATTTTTCTGAATGCATCACATTCTTATATTTATAACTGGTTCTATTTTAGTATAACTATTTTCTTGAGATGAAGCTACCTAAGTAAATGTTTCCAGGACTGGTCCTTAAATGATTTTAGTATCATTATCAGTTCTGGCCATCTCTGTTTTTTCATTCTAATTCTGTAAATGAATGTCTGTCCTTTGAGAATTTCAAGAACCAGAAAGTAACAATAAGCCTCTTCTGCAGTTCCAGACTGAATATTCTAACAATTATTAGTTGATGGGATATGCAGTAAAAAGAATTCTTATTGACACTATAATTTATAAGATAATTTGCTTTAGCTAAAAAGTATTATAACATTTCTGTGCAAAGATGTGGCTGGCTTAGCTGTGTGCTTAGCCAGTTTTGAGCTGGTCTTTGGTGATGCAACCTAACCCAAAGAACAAGTGCATAATCAGATAAGTAGCTCTGTGTTAATGGTACTCAAGATTTTGGATTATTAGGGTTTCCACTTGATTTATTTTGTTTTGAAGACCATAGACTTCAAGTTGGTAAGCAAAGAGAACTTAAAACCCGCAACCAATGAAAAGAAGCTTTCAAATCTGCCATCTATACTGGTATGGCTGGAATGCTGGTGAAGGATATAGTCAGGAACTTAGGATTCAGTGCTTACTCAGCTTTTGTTAGCACTCCCATAATTAGTTTTAATAATGAATTAGTTTTAATAATGAGGTAATACCTAAGGATCCAGCCTCTACTGTTATTGAGAGCTGTAACCATGTAAATGGAAGCAGAGCTGGCTCCTCAACCAGAGACCTATGAAATATTAGCTAAATGAAAGAATGGAGCACATGCATAGGTTTTTATTTACACCAAGGCAGGAAAAGCAGTGAAAATGTAATTGGATCCACTTCAAAGGAATTTAAAAAGTAGTAGACAATACAAATCATGCCTGTAAATGAGAAGATAATCTATTGTGTTAGATTAAATTGGCACTAGATTAAGATTTTGTAATTTTTTGTATTTTTTCACAAAGTTATTGATGAATAAATATCATCAGAAAACAAAAGTGTTGATGTTAAATGCAATTTCATATACAGCAAGAAGTCCACAAAGCAGAACTCTGTGCTAATCTCCTTACCCTGAGAATGATCACAAATGATCAGTCTGATCAGTCTGATGTGAACTGAAGGGAAGAGACTGTTCTCTGACTATCCAGGAGAGGAAGAAGTGGGGAAAAAAAACAAAATACAAAATACAAAATACAAAACACAAACACAAACCAAACCAAAACCACAAAAAAAAAAAAAAAAAAAAAAGCCAAACCAAACAAAAGCACAAACAGTTATAATTAGTATAATATTTCTTACTGAGGTCAGGTAAAAATTGCAACATAATTTAGGAAACATTTTTTAAACAAATTTTCTTAGTTCAATTACACCTTTCATGAGGAACATCACATTGTTCACTAACCTGCTGCACTAGTGAAGCACAAAACCATTCCTGATGGATAAATGCTTCTTTGGATAACAGGTGTACACAGAATTTTGTGCTGCTTTGTGGATTAAATTCTGCTAAATACTGATGGCAATCTCACTCCACCATGAACTGAACTGAGACCTAAATGCCTATTGGCACGGCATGGATTAAATTTAATTTGATAAAACTCTCAGGGATGTGTACCATGCAGTCTTCCCTCATGTGCAGAGAGAGGATTTGGACAGGTATTTGCTTTAGTGTACAGGATAAAGGGAATGTCCTTGTTGGTTCCTAAACTGGGTTAAAGTAATCACATTTGGAATAAGTCAGGAAGCTTGTACTGTGTCTGCATAAACACTGTGGTTTGGTGTGGCTACAGAGTTAACCTCCCATCATTTTGGCTTGACTTGAAGAAAGACTTCGGTGCATATGAACCACAGGATCACAGAATCAGCTGAATTGGAAGGGACCCTCAAGGATCATTGAGTCCAGCTCCTGGCCCTGCACAGGACACCCCAAGAGTCGCAGCCTGTGCCTGAGAGCATTCAAACACTTCTTGGCCACTGCCAGGCTGATGCTGTGACCACTGCCCTGGGGAGCTGTTCCAGTGCCCAACCACCCTCTGGGGAAGAATCTTTTCCTGATACCCAACGTAAACCTGCCCTGACACAACTTCAGGCCCTTCCCTCAGACCCTGTCACTGGTCACCACAGAGAAGAAATCAATTAGATACAGGAGAAATTCCATCCCAAATGCCTATTAAACACTCCAACTCCTTGGAGGCATGGAAGAAGGAGAGCATAGGGGTCTAAATCAGCAATTTGGATGTCTTTGAACCACCTGCTTTGGGGACAAGGCCAAATGTTGTCTGAAGGAAAAACTCCCAACTGGTGTAGTGAAACTATGGGGGCCTAAGCCTCAAATGTCTTGCTAAAACAGGCATTGGCAGTAACTGTCCCAGCTGGAAAGGTGGATCTCACTGAGCCCTGCTATTCATGGTATAATATTCATTCCTCATTGATGGAGAAAAGGTCTGATTTGACATATTTTGAGGGACAGCATGTGGGGCACTCAGGTTCCTGAAACTGAGGGCTGAGACTTGGGAAGGCGTGGTGCTGAGAAAGAGAGGTGAAGGAAGTTCAAAAGCTGCATGAAAGCTCTGTCAAAAATAAAAGTGAACATGAAATTCAAAGGCAAAACTGCCATTCCCAAGGGAATTTCTCGTTCCATTAATTAGATTAATAAAAACTCTCAGGGCAAAGGGATCTATTTGCTTTCTGCAGAAAATACAGTACTTCAAACAAATCTCTCAAAGCACTGGCTGTGTTGAAGGATGAAGTTGGTACCAGAGACTGAATTTCACCACTCTGCCTCTCATTACAACCAGACACTATCTCACTGCAGCCTTTGAAGAAGGCATCATCCTGATACAATAATGGTGAATGTGATTCCAGTTTCATTCTGCGTACTACCTCATATACAAACTGGACTTAGAACTTCAGATGAAGCACTCTGGAATAAATAGCAAGGCTGAATTGAAGAGTGATTTAATGTAATTGTGATGTTTTGACCCAAATTGAAACTTGTTGGATATCTAATGAGAGAAGGAGAAGTTTATGAAACTTGATCCAAAAGGTAGGATAGCAGAGGCTAAGCCCAGCAGGAAATCAGTTCTGGAAAGAGATCAAGTATGGGCCCAGCTAATGACAGAAAGTACAAATATATCCGAATACAGAGATTTTAGCATCTTCATTTAAAATATTTGCAAGTAATAGCTTTAGTACACCATTTAGTTTGAATATGGCTTCTCAGGGATAGCTGCCTAGAGAAAATTAAACTCTGGAGTTTGGGAGGCTCATTTGATAAAAGGGGAGAGGTGACCTACACTTCTTTTAAAATAAAATGACAGAAAATGATGGTTTAAGAACCATTTTGTAAGCTTTCATGTGCACAAATATCCTCAAGACTCTTCCTTTCTTTGAATTTTCTAAAGAAAAACCTCTTGGTTTTGCATATGATTGCAGAAGCAAATACTGAGAAAAGACAATAAAATTATTTTAAGGTACTCAATTTTTATTTCATTCCAACAATCACCAACTATCTAATGTTCATAGAAAAAAAAAGTGTACCATACCCATCTGTCTCCACTCTCCAGCATCCACTTGCAGCTATAATTTTGTTATTCAGCTACTTAAAATGCAGTTGACAACATCCTTACTGTTAATATGTATGCACTGTTTTTTTGCAAAGATGTGTTTTCAAATTGCAGAGTAAAATAAAATGACGAGCAAGTACCCAAGCAAGCAATTCTATCTTAATTATTTTTGTTCTTTATTATTACATTTTATCGTAAATGGTTCCATTCTTTCCAGTCTTTCATTTTTAAATGTACTTAAAAATTGATTCATAAACTGTATCCATATCTCTCAGTAATCATATTCTTACTTTCAGGGCATCAGAAGTAGGGCAGCTGATTAGAAACAAATGTTCCAAATGCCTGTATTTAATGATTCTTATTAATCCTGAAAACTAAAGGAATTGAAAGCAGCACTGGATTGTCAGCTGGGCTCTCACTGCCACAACCTGCAAGAGCAGACGTTGGTCCCCAGGGCAAAAGCTAACAGGTTCCAGAGTCAGGCTCTGTATTTCCTTAGAGACCAGTACCAACAGAACCTTTTGTAAAATCAGATCTCTCTGCATAAGTGGCCCTCTTGAAAAAAGAAAAAAAAGCTTTTTTCTCATTTCTTGGGCAGCAGTTCAAATGCAAAATAAGTTCTTTCCTCATAAAGAACTGGCAAGAGCAAATTGAAATGTGTACATTTTGTTCATTGAAAGACAACAGTAAGACACTCGAAGATTTTGCTGATCCCAGTTAGGAGTTAAGAGCCTTAACTTCTAGGAACTCTGCGTACCATCAGTTATAACAGCCCATGGTTTCAAGGTAATTATTGATGGATTTGGACATAGCTGGGCATCTCTCAGCACAAACAGGACCTGCCTTAAATCTGAGCACATCTAACGTGTCATCAGATCAGCACATCTACCACATGGTGTTCACACTGATGTGCACAAGGGACCTAATGGTTCCTGGAAAATAAAGGCTTGTGGTATGTTTGGTGTAATTGGAAAGCAGCAGATGGGTTTGTGTTTCTCTGACTGGGAGAGAAGTGTAATATTTGGCCTGGACTCTATCATAGGCCCTTGAGTCTCCAACTGGTCATGACGAATGGGTGAGTGTGTGGGAAGGAGCTGGCCAGTGACCTCTGACCACTTGACACAACCCTTACAGAGGATGATGTGATCCTGTGGATCATTCCATGGCAGGCAAGTTATTTCTTCCCTCAAGGCCAGAGGAGCCTGCTAAACAAATGAGCTGAAGCTACTTTGGCATTAGGCAGTGGAGTGCCTGGGACTGACTATTCCAGCAAAAGATTGGGCACACAGTGTAAAACTGTGAGAATAGAGGACATTTCAGCAATGCATTGTACAGATACATGATACTGTATGTGAGAAAAATTCTACTAGACAGAAGAAATCACTTTAAAGAAATAATTTCAAGAAAGCATGAATAATTTCTATTGAGTAGAGTGAACTTAAGCTCTGGATAATGTGGCTTTGGCATTTTTTAACTTTGATAATGCCAAAGCCAGACCTCATCACTTCATGAAACTCTGCCCTCAGGTCCATATTTATAAGTACATCCTTCTAAGTACAATTGTATTCTTCTGTGATGTTTTGGTTTGTCACAGTCCTTAAGGACTGCTACACTCCATTAAAGATTTACTCTCACTCCTTTGTTTGCTATTTATTTGGTGGTAATTGGATGCTTCATTTGTAGAAGTCCTTAAGAAAAGCCTCTCTGCTGGAGCAGGATTACCTAAGATTTATATCTGTCCTTGTGCAAAGTGCAGAAATCTCCAATGTCTCCACACTAAATCACAGTCTTAAACTTGGATCCCATCCCACTTTCCAACCCTTTGATATTTTTTCTTGTGATCCGGGGTAAGTGCTGTGGCCATCTCTGACAAGTAAAAAGGAATGTCTGACACTCATTTACACCAACCCCAGCAGAGGCAGGGGCCTTTGCATGCAAATATGAATGAGACCCAAAGTTTGATTATCATGATACAGTGAAAAGAATCCCTACATTTTCTTCTCTCTTTTTCTTTTTATACAAATTTTAATATGGTCTGAAACCCTCTGCATCAGAGAAGCACTTTAAAAAACAAAACAGATGACTAACAAAGTGAGATTCAGTTTCTCTGGAAATGTAAGGAAACTTCTTTTCCAAAACCTGGAAGAATGTCAATGAAGATAGAATGCATATGGGATTTTGAACCTCCACAACAAAATCAGCAGCAGAAATTTTGTCATGGGAATACAGCATGGGACAGAACTGGAGTTTCAGCTTGCTGATGCCAAGTGCATTAAGAAATCCTGTGAAGAGCAAAGACAAAAAATAGGCAGTTTGAAATGCCATTTGCAAGGTGCTTGGCTTCTCTGTAATGCAAATAGTCATATAAAATATGCAGGAATGTGGTTTTTTCAGGTTTGAATGGGAAGAGGAAATTGATTTACAAATTCTGACTGGAATAGGAACCTTAGAGCAAGACTAAAGGCAAAGCACTCCTGTGTGGAGTGTATGTGGCATGCAGCTGCCTCTTTCTGTGGGAACTGCTTTGACTTTTGTGCTATTACAACATAATCAAGGTGCTCAACGGTGTAATTAAATACTGGGAATTTTGTTCATTAATGATCCTCAGATTTGTATAATCATCTTGGTTTGTCTTGGGCAACTGGCCTTTCAGGACTTTCAGTGGTGTGCCTTCAAAGAGCCCTTTATATTTGTGGAGGGGGGGAAGTCAGCTCTGCTCAAGGTGTGCTCTCCCTCTCTGTGGTGGTCTGGTGGCTTCACACAGGTGTTCCCATCTGGCTTTTGAGAAATCTCAGCCCTCAAGCTTTCAGGGAAACCTCTAGGTGCAGTGTCTGGGTAGAGGATTTTCTCAAAAGTGATCCTGGTTCCCATCTGTATCTGTGGGGACAAGCAGAGAGAAAAATCTTCCTCTTGCTTGTAGAAGAATGGAGAAAACTTGAGCACACCTATATGCCCAGAATTTCCATGGCCCTGTACAAGAGAGAATGAAGCAGTCCTAACTCAAGGACAAAGCAGTAGATGCTACACATGAACAGTATTTATGGAACTGAGACCTGAAATACACCCTGTTGATTCTGGGATAGGCTTTTAACAAAGTTTTGTTCTTTACCTTCAGAGTTCTTGATGTCTGTTTGGTCAGTTGTTTTTCTGCTTATGAAATTTGCTATGAGAAGAAATTAAACATTCTTTCCCTTTCAAATTTAAAAAAGCATAGATGCTCTGCCATTTCAGTCACAGTCTGTTTGTGTAAGGAGTGTGTAATTTCTTTTGCTGTTTCCAAAAACAAACACTGGGGTTTGTACTTTTAAAATATTTTCAGAATTAAATATGTTATGGAGTAATTCTGAGGCTCTGTGGGAAAGCTGCATTAAATCATCAAGACCACTTACAGGCAACGCAAAGCTGAGTTTGTCCCTACAGGGAAGATATACAAAATAAACTTATTTTACATTGGATGTTGGTGAAAAGGCCAAAAAAATTTTTTTCTCCTAGTTAAACCTACATAAATCACTCTCATATCAAAGAAACTAACATGCAAGCACATATTTCCATAATAATGTGAGAAAGAGAAAAGAAAAAAGAAGGCAAATTTTACTCTTTGTACTTTAGAAGGATTGCATTAATTCCTTTTGTATATTCCAGTAGCTACAAACTGAGATGAAAAGTATAACCAGAGGCAGATAATGTCCTTTCTCTCGCAGGGAAAAAACAGTAAACTACATTTCTGCTCTCTCCTAACTGGAACATCTATTCAGTCCCACTCAGGTAAGGCTGCTGTTCAGGGCTGGCTCTTCAGGGTTCACCTGATCTCTGCTGCAAAACCACTGAAGGGCTTAGCAACACTAACACAGAGAGCCCGGCCTCCTCCCAGGGCTCCTGATTTCTGCTCCTATGGTAGACAAGGGATATTGAGATTTAACGGGCAGCCCAGCCTCACATTGCCACTTGAGGCCATGGCAAAGCAGGACCCTGTGGTGCAGGAAGAATCACAAAGGCAAAACTTCACTGGAGCTTTCCAAGAAATGTCACCTGGGGCTGTGAAGAGGTCAAGTTATAAACTGAAGGGGCTCCTTGCAGAAAGCTGTTCAAAGGTGAGTGCAGATGTGAAAACCATGAGAAAGAAGAATGGTTGTTGGAGGCAGAGGAAATCCATCTTGAAAGAGAAAGCTGAAATAATCTAGATAATTCCCTGCAACCATTGCTGGATTTTCCCTTCACTCTTTGAAAGTTCAGTTCAAAGTAAAAGAAGTCCCTAGGTGGGCTTTCCTCTCTCTGAAGATTCTGCCTCATTTAAGAGCCCAGTTTGAGCAGCTCCAGTTGTGAGTTTCTTCCACTTTTACTGTTTTTTCCTGTGGTGTTGACCCTGTCAGGCTCATTGCTGTTGCTATACGAAGAGCATGGAAACAGTAAAGGCGAAAAATTCCCAACCAAGTTTTCTAAACATACCATATTGTGAAGAGGCATCAATCACCTCCTTTCTGTGCTAACAAGTTATTAAAAAAAGAAACTGCTCTGGTGGAAGCAGATAAAAATTACACTTTTTGACTGTCTCACTTGTTATCACAGTGATTCTTGCATTTATGGGGGACATCTGCTACAAAGAATGAAAAAATATTTTACTGTAGGCAAAGAACAGTCTGGAAACAAAATCATGTCTTAGAATCTGAACCTAATTTTATTTTAAATTGTACTTCAGTGAAAAATAACAGCCAGGATTAGTAAATCAAACTATATTCCAATTGAAAATAATCAAACCAGAACAAGTCCAACAAGGGAACTAAAAATGCAGCACTTAGAGCTTATAGAACAGGTTTAAGCTGCTTGAAGGGATAGCATGAAGTGATCAGCCAGCTCAGGAGTGTGATTTCCTTTGCAAATAATTTCTAGGTGGAGATGTGTCCTGTGCTTTTTGTTCTGCTAAAGGCAGTAGTCAGAAGCAGGGGAAAAAAAAAATTAACTAGCCAGGAGCAGCATAAAAAAATTAACTATGACAAGGTAAGCTAATTAGCAGATGCTATCAAGACAGAGTGATTAGATGTGATTAAAGACATCTTTAAGCCACTTCCAGGCCTCTCCCTTCTGGAGAAGTGGCTAGGAATGCATAGGTGGTTTCATTACATCCTTGCTGTGGGCAGCCTATTCCAAGTCAAAACTGACTGCAACCTGTCACATTTTCCAGGAGACTGAGCAGAGGAGGGTATCTTGCTCCCCCATCCTCACATCATGCCTGCTGCACAAAGGAATGGAGAGGCAGGGGAAGGGTGTCACGCAGCCAGCATGGTAATATTTAGATTTTGAAAGAAGCTGCTTGTGTAGGATGTACTTTACCTCACAGATTAGTCCTCTCCATCTAGCTAACAATTTATGTTAGCTTATGCTGAGCATTTAATGAAACTCTCAAAGAGTTTGTTTGCCCCTGAGCAGAAGCACAGGTGGAAAAACGTGACTATGGCAGAGTCCTGTAGCACAACGACGGCAAAGTTTGGAACAGAGCTGAGCTCATCCAGCTCCCAGCTTTGTCCTCTGCCTGCAGAGGCTCCAGCCACAAAATCACACAGGAGTGTTCTGAATAAAAGGCAATGCCCAGCCCTTGGAAGGGGACCCAAAAGGGGGCTCAGGAAAAAAGAGATGAAAGGACAGCCTTCCATGCAAGGAGACTATCCTAGACGGCGGCCGGGTTCTGAGACACACAGCAGTTTGGTTTAATGCATTTGAGATTGCTGCCACAACACACCCCAAGGCCTTTATCTTGGTTCACAGCTTATACTTCTTTAATACTTCTCTGGAAAGTAGTAAATATGGTGGTTTCCACTTCTCAAGAACTGAACATTTTATGATGCTGTAGACAGAAGGTACTGTCAGTTACTCATGCGTCATTTTATATGTGAGCATCCCATGAAAACATATCCAAATTCCATCTTTATTATATACTGGCATTGAGAATGGAAATAAAAATCATACTTGGTCAAACTATGCAAATGTAAGACATAATGACTAACTAACATTTTCAGGTTAGTCATATGTAACTACACACAAATTTGCTGGTGTTGCTGTAAGTAAGTAAGCAAGAGACTTTCTAACAATACTGTACACATATATGTGGCTTTAAAAAATAACAGGAATTAAAGATAACTCAATAGTAAATGGAGCATGTTTTATCTGATGAGCTAGCATTGCAGGGAAAGTTTGATTTTTCTGTTTTTATTGGTTTTGTGCAAATTAAGTTCTTATAATTAACTATATTAGATTAACATTTTGGGATGTGTCTTTTTAATTTAAAAAAAAAATAAACTGTGCTGGCACAGTGATGGCTGTTCTCAGACATAAAACACATGCAGAACAAATTGACCAAGGTAAGGGCTGCAGATTAGCAGAGGAAAGTATACTTCTGGTGGTAATCAAGTGTATTTGTTTAATAACAATACTTGCCACTATTACAATAATCACCTAAAGTTTTGAAGTGCCCATTTCCTCCCTGTACTGTTTGCCACTTCAGAAGGTGTGGATACTGCTGAGAACAAAGTAGATAAGAGCGATCACTGAGATTAAAGGAGAACTTCTCAGTCAGGAAGCCCAGCTGTGGTCAGTGGGACCAGTAGATGGGAAGCAGCTCTGGCAGGACATGATGGGAAGCAGCCCTGATAGGACTCTTGTGGTGGGACGGTGGCAGATGCTCACTTAACAGGTTAACTCATAGACAAAGTGTGCAAGGTCTTGCACAGGAGATGTTTTTGGTGAGATATCAAGGTGGTTTGCTACTGGCTTGATAGAAAACTCTAGAAAGAGCACTCCAGAGGTTCAAGTTTGAGGAAAACAAACTCCTAGAGCACATCCACTGTATCAGAACCTTGGTACTGCTATAAAGCCCACTTGTGATTCTCAGACCTCTAAGCTCCTATGTAGCCAAACACTACACCAGTCGTTAATTTGGATCCTAACAAGAAGTAGCCCACTTCTCTTTCTTCTCAAGCAATCCTTTCTACCTAGAGGTCTGACAAAGGGACATTTGACAGACAGGGAAGCTTTGGGGAGAGCTAAAACACAGGAGTTCCTTCGTGTGCTGAAGCACTTGTGTTTAAGAACTTGACATAGGTTTGGCCCCTGCTGCCTGTCCGCAGCATTGTCCTAAGGAGATCTTAAAGTGTCCGGAGATGGCAGTGGATTGTCACCCGCCTTCAGCCTGGGGGAGACTGAGGGTTACAATGTTGTAACCTCATTGCAGCTGCAACTCCCTTATGAGGGGAAAAGGAGCGGCAGACACCGATCCCCCCCTCTGGGGTGACAGTGACAAGGAATGAAGGAATGGCCTGAATTTGTGTTAGGGAAGGTTTAGGATGTCAGGAAAAAAAAGGTTCTTTCCCAGAGGATGGCTGGGCGCTGGAACAGGCTCCCCAGGGCAGTGGCCACAGCTCCAAGCCTGGCGGAGCTCAAGAAGTGCTGAGACAATGCTCTCAGACACATGCTGCCACTCTTGGGCTGTCCTGTGCAGGACCACGAGTTGGACTCTGAAGATCCCTGCGGGGCCCTTCCAGCTCAGCGCGTTCAGTGATTCCGTGGCTCCCCACACCCCTCCAGAGAC
>WEZZ01020735.1:6323-21238 GCA_013400585.1 Chloropsis cyanopogon
TGCAAAGCCTTCTGAAAGTTAGATTGTCTAGAGTAAAATAGCCTCTTTGGGCTGCTTATTTGCTGTTGGGAGCAGAGTTGTTGGTTTTTTTTCCCACTGGAGTATCTGTGCTGGGGAAAGATGCTGGAAACGGCACATCATTATTTTCACTGTCTATAACTATTCTTGAACTGGGATTCTTTATAAGCCAAAAAGCCTCTTCAGATACTTGTTTTCTGGTTACTTGCTGGAGAAACAGGAGGCTTCTGGTTGAATACTTCAGTGCCACAGAGTTTGCACCCCAAGTTGTTACAGCCAAGATTCTACGGTCTCTGTGGCTGATGTTTTAGGCCAATAGCTCAAAGAAATTGAGATGTCTAGTTGGAACTCCACAGAGTCGATTGGCAAGCAAGCTAGATTAGCACTTTTGTTGAAAAGGCTTCTTTCTCAGACCTAAATTCCTCAATTTCTGTTCCTGGGAAGCAGTACAAAAGCCTGTGATGTTTCTTAGATGCTGACTGACCATGCTTTCCTGACTTCCTTGGGAATTTCTGTCTCTGTATGCAAGTTCCTGAAGTTCAGATGAGGTTATGTTTTTGTCTTGAACTCTGTTTTCCCACAAGCTGTTTTTGCTAGGGTTTAATTGTGTGTTTTATCCTGTGTTCATGGACTCATACCTCTGTGATGAGAATTTTTTGTATATTTAACTTTGTCAAACCAATTAAACTGTAAACCACTTATTTTTAGAATGGACTAAGAACGAATGCTTAGCCCTGAGTCTTTCCTTTTGTTAATTGTTTCATGGTGTTCTATAAATACTACAGACTCCATTTCAAGATAATTCTGATATGAAAAGACTTCAAACTTTTAATTACCACTCACTGGTATTGCAGTCTTAACTTAAAAGAAACTCTAAAATGAAGCTATTTCCAGATGAGCTGCTGCTCAGAATGTCTCTATGGCTTTTTTCTTTTTTACCCTTTTCTCCTATAATCTTTTAGTAGATTAAAACCCATTATTCAGTTGAAGTTCCTTCCAACAGACATTTTGTCTGTACTGTTTTACTTATTTATGTATATACATTATATATATATCTGGTGGTTTTCAGTGAAATTGATCAAGACTCTTTAAGCAAGAAAAAATAATAATTTTGTAAATCCAGCAGTATCAATATCTAGCACTGCAAGGTTAGTATTTATAGAAGAACAGGGTGAGGGAATTGCCACCCTTTTGTATAATCACAGGAAAATTTATGCTGGGCTGAGACTTGTGGATATCATCCAAATCAGTTGCCTGTGCAAAGCAGTAGCTTCAAATATACATCAGGTGGCTGTGGAACTTGACTCTTGATTAAGTCTTGAAAAACTCCAAGGATGGAGATTCCACAGCCTTTCTGGACACTGCCATCCCCTCGATTGACCATTTTCCCCCCATTTGACATTATCTGCAAACTCACTGAAGGTGTGTTTTGATCCACAAAACAGGCCAGGCTGATGATCAAAACATCAAGCAGTATTGATCCTAGTAGCAACCCATGTGTAATATTGAGAAGAGACATAATTGTTGAAAGAAATGTGGCAGCACTATCAAGGAAATTAACAGAACGTGGGGAAATAATAATGGTTGTAAAATAGCCACCGGGTGGGTGGGGTTTTTCCTGGCATTTTTTTATAGTTTTAAGCAGAAAACAAATCTTTCTAAGCTGAAGTCTACACAACTTTGAGCTGGGCAAACATGTATTTGTAGGCATTAAGTTTGTGTTTTCACAGTAATTACTAAGTGGTGATGTTTTGTCTTCGGTTAAAATTGAAAGTTTTATTTTGTATGGTTAACTGCAAACATTCATCTTAAGATGCCAGAACAATGTAGATAGTATAGGTTATATGATTCCCAACTTCCCTCATGAGCAACATGCCCTGCTGAGCACCTAGAGAGGAGCTCAAGTGCTGGATGCAGTTCAGAGCTCCAAAGTTACCTTTAATCTTTTTTAGTTATGATTTTGTCTGATGTATCTGTGTTCCCTTTTCTTCATTTCCCTCAAAGTTAAATCCAGGAGGGAATCCAATAGTTCTGTTTTAGAGGAAAGTGTTCACACCAGGCCTCTCTGGGGATTGTCTTCTTCCTAATTGAACAAGCACAGGACTTATCCATCAAAATGTCAGGTATCCTCTGTTCAGAAACATGTGACAGCAAAGCCTTAATTTGTAGGATTCCTTTGACTGACTACATAATTACCTTCCACTGTATAGAGAGCTATGGGTAGAAGCTGAATTATCTCTCAGTACACAGGTAACTGTCCTAACAAATTTGTCTTACAGGTCCACTGAAGAAATGTTTAGTATGGCTGATGAAAGCTGCAGCTCCAATCCTGCAATGGTTCGGAGGAAAAAAATTGCAATCAGCATAATCTTTTCTCTGCCTGAAAATGAAGAAGCACAGAGAAACTTCCAGGATTTCTTTTTCTCTCACTTTCCTCTTTTTGAGTCTCACATGAACAAGCTGAAATATGCAATAGAAAAGGTACAGAATACTAATTTGGCATAATGTGGAAAAATGTCAATCAGAATGAAGTATTCTAGAATCTGATAGATGAAGAGTGGGAGAAGGTGCGTGGTTTCAAGCTTGCCTCCCTCCTTACACATGCAGTCTTGAGCTTGAGCCCAGTGTAGGAACTCAGCATTTGCTGGAAGAGGTGTAGTTTCATTTCTAGACAGAATTAGAATGGAGAGTTTTATGCTATGGGTGGTTTTTCTTTCCTTCTTGCCATATTTCACTCTGAGGTTTTCTTGACTTCCTGGAGACTGTGGAAATGATGGTACTCTGTCCTTTCATGCAGTGTCTAAAAGAGAGACACAAAATATTTGTTGCTGTCTTCTTCCTCTCAGAAATGTTCTTTTCTCTCCCCTTGTCCAGTGTTAGGGATTGGTCTCCTATGAGGTGGAGGGAGGTTGGCATTCGTTGCTGTCCCGAGTGGCTGTATAGGATTTGGGCGAGATCTTAGTTATTTTGACATGTTAATGAAGTTTAAAAAGATGAAGAATGTGAATCCTTTAAGCAGCTGTTTTGTGTCTTTAACTCTTAATCAAGGCCATGATCTCATGTAGAAAAATAGCAGAATCCAGCCAGAGAGTGCAGGTTTATATCAGCCGTGTCATGGATGCCCTGGGAGAATTCAGGTGAGTTGATGGAATTCTGAATTACAAGGAGAGCACTTGAAAGATATTTGTCTCTTTCAGCAACTGAATATAAGGTCTTGTATTTTAGACAGTCTTGAAGTTAGTGTGAATGAATTTTCTGCATTGGTTATTGGGTAAATGTTTTCAGAAAACTTTAGCAAAACCAGCTCAGCTGTATTCCAAATGAGAATGAAAGTAGTTCTGCTGCACTCACCTGTTCCTGGGATTGTCAGTTAAAGTCTAAACATCTCATCAAGAGCTGGCTTCTGCTGATGCCTGTACGGTCGGGTGGATTGATGTACTCAGGCAGATAGACGTGTCTACTCCTAGCCATAGATGCTGAACAATGTAACTGGCAAGGAAGTTGCAGTCAAAAGCTCTCTTTTCTGTACTTGAGAAAGGGAAGGAATGGTCAAAGGCTGAGAAAGTCAGCCCAGGAGAGAGAGAAGGTTTTAATGGAATGGAGGTTCTGTAATATCTGGAATGTAGGATTGAATTGCTGCAATGAATAAAATGGGTTCTTCTTCCCATCAAACTTATTTCTGAATGATTTCTCTGAATAAAATTCATGTGGGAATGCAAAAAAGGGAAGCCAAATATGTAACTCCTATGAAGATACTGGGTTACTGATTATGATTAACCAAACTAGTGTTCTGGACACTAGTAATTACTGGAAAAGTAAGAACTCTTCCAGTTTGTTTAGTCTTCTAGATCTTTCAAAAAATACAAATTAAAATCTGGACAACAGAAGAGGAAAGGGGTTACTTATATTTATTTGCAGAATTGAAACGTGCATGTTGACACTTACTTTTTGGGAATTTTCTTTGAGCAGAGTTACCATCTGGAACCTATATTCTGTTCCAAGGATTGCAGAGCCTGTGTGGCTTAATATGATGTCCAGCACCCTGGAAAAGAATCAACTATGCCAGCGTTTTCTTAAAGAATTTACCTTTTTGATAGAACAGATCAACAAAAATCAGTAAGCTTCCCCCACTCCCTTTTTCTTAAAAAAAAAAAAAAAGCTTGTGTGCTTCCCAGTGTATGTGAATATGTTCAATATGAAAATGGGATGTTCTTTTGCTGGTATTACTTTGGACATGCTTTTCTTTTTTTTTCTCCTAGGTTCTTTGCTGCTCTGTTGACCGCAGTGCTGACATATCACCTGGCGTGGGTCCCAACAGTGATGCCGGTTGACCATCCTCCCATCAAGGCCTTCTCTGAGAAGCGCACATCCCAGTCTGTGAACATGCTGGCAAAATCCCACCCATACAACCCTCTCTGGGCACAGCTGGGTCAGTATGATTTGAGAAGTTTCAGGTTTTTTTGTAACAAGCACCTTTGTGCATCCACTCCTTTTAGATAAGGGCTACTTGTAATCCAGGTCACATTTCCTGCTACCAACGGGTGTCTTTTGCCTGATTAATCAGAGCATTTAGAGGCCTCTTCGCATATCCTGCTTTTTATTCTTTTTGTTCCTTATTGACATCTTTTGTTACACTGTCTGGTTAACTTGTTATAGAAGTATTAAGATCGTGCAACTGCTGTGAATGGTCTGAGCAGTTTGGGAAAGAACAAGACGAAATAGACTGGATTGAGAGGAGTTACCTGGACCTTGGAGACCCTTTGTAGTTGAAATTGGCTACCTCCCTTTGTCTCATTCTCACATACTAGGATAGAGAGCAGGGCAATAGATTAGAAGTCTGGCAACTGGCAGTAGCTCCATTCACTTACTGTTACATGAATGGGCTTGGGGCAAGACTTTTTTTTTCTATGCTCTGTGCCTCAGGCTGGTCTCTGACAAATATTTTATAGCTTGTAAATTATCTTGATACAGGACTAGATAACTGATGTCAAATGAAGTAGGTGAATGAAAGGTGAGAAAGTAATTCTGTCAGTGGTAAATATTTGAAAATTCCTCCTCTTCTTGGCAGCAGATGAATATCTGACATCAGATCACCCTTCACTTTAGCTGATACACTATATTGCCGTGTAAAATAACACACGTGCACACTGGGGCAATGATGTGACTTACTCTGCAATGCTGGTGCTGTTTCTTCCTGATTGTCTCATGCTTTTTATTCTCAGTAACTTCTATGAAAGATTTGCTGCTTTGGCCATGTAGTTGTAGTGCATCGTTTCCTGGTTTAAGATGTCATTTAAACATTGTGTAAAGGTTAGACTGAAGGGGAAATTAGAAGTGTGTTCGTGGTGTTGAGGATGGAGCCAGGCCTGGAGCTGCAAAAACCAGCTGGGCTGGAGGTGTAAGCTCAGTAGTAGCTCTTCTGGCTGCTCCCAGGAGTCACCACTGGTGACTAGTCAAGAATCTGTTTCTCTTTTAGTCTTGCCAAGTTCTCGGTGCCTGAACTCAAAATGCTCTCTGATTTAATTTCATTCTAATAAAGCCCAAAAAGCTGTTACTGTTGTGGTTGCAAAAACTGATTGTGACAGTGAGATGTTGCCCTCTGCTGGTCCTCTTCTTTAGGAAGAGGGAAGGAAAAGAAAAAATCAAGTCTTGGTGCATAGAAATGGAAATGACAAGATTTTGATGTATCTGTCTTTCCACCTTCAGACCTGTATTTTCATTACATATCAATTGCAATTACATACTGATAGAATTTTAAGTCCCTCTGTCATGACATACTGTCTCTTAAACACCAGCTGCAATCTAATGCTATTAACAGCAAGTATTAGTAAATTTTGAAGATCATGATTTTGACTTGTTACTTGTACTGTCTTAGTAGTATTTATATAAAAGCCAATTGTGCAAATGAACATGAAGCCTGAATCTGATTTCCATAACAACTGTGTTCAACTCAAAAGTAAAACAATATATTCCAATTTTATTTCCATATTGCTTGTCCTTGTGGCCTACCAGCCTTTGAGATTAACTGAGGAGTCTGAAGCCCACCTTTGGTTCCTGAGGAATGAATTTGATGGCTTGTTAGGCTCTGAGGTTGGTTGCAAGGATGTCCCTAATTGAGAGAAGATGGTACCACTGATGCCACCACCCAGGAGCTTCTCCTGTGCATCACTGGCAGGGGAGACAGTAAGAGAGACATGGAATGACTGTCTCATTGATCCTTGTTTTGTTGGAATGGAGTTGGGAGTGTTATTCCTTTTATGTTCTGTATAATGAGGAGGAGGGTGGACATAAATATGCTCTTTGTGTTTTTTTTTTGCTGTGTTAGTGTTGAAACCAGAGGCCCCCTTGCTCTCAGAAGAAACCTTTCTGAAGCTCTGTTTATAACTCTTAATATAGTGTTGTTTCTTGAGGTCTAGTACAAAATCCTGATGGCAAGCTCTGTCCAGAGCAGAATATGAGCAACCCAGAGGAAGGATTTAGCACCTGAAAGCAGTCTGGTAGATTAGCAGGTAGCTGATCAAGCCTCAAGGTAGAGAAGCCTGCTTTCCACACTTCAGGTAGCTGAAGAAAATTGAGTGTTTGCTGGCTGTCTCCCCCTGGGCTGGTGAGCTCAGACATAGTTTGGTTAAGCAAAGACAACTTAGTGAGTGTTCTCTGATGGGTGTCATGTGAAGACAACTGGGTTTAACTCATCCTAGGAATAGACGCTTCTTGAGTTAGCTGATCTTTTACCAACAGGGCTTGTGAGTATTCCCTTACTGTCTGTCTATGTTTACTTGTCCTGGAATTCTGGAGTAGGAGCCCTTTAGTTGTAGTAGGAACCCTTTATAGATGCTTATAGGCAGCTGGAAGATAATTGCCACTCTCCTAAAGAAATATGTTGAAATTAGGATATGTACAACCTTAGTTCTGTTTAAAAAGCAGTTTTTCAGGATAAGTAGCAAATAAGTCATTTTTGGGGGGACTCAGATGATGATGTAGTAGTGCCTAAATTTCATATTGCAGTTGTATTTTGATTTTCTACTTCTCCACTGCCCCCTGCCAAAGTTAAATGCTCATGTGAGTGAGGTTGGCTCCCACATACACAGTACATACCTTGCTCAATAAGGTAGTTACATGCCTCTTTTTTTCTGAACTGCATTTATTAAGCTAATATTTATTCCTTTTTTTCTTTTTTGATATCTTAGTCTTGTAAATTTTAATTAAAATTTTATCTGTGTAAAAATGCCTTTGTTTAACAGAAAGGACACTGCACTAAAACAGAAAAACTTGGATGTGAAAGAAAATTAATAGAAAAATAATAGCTGGCTTCAGAATTTTGCTGGATCTACATTCTTCTTTGCCCCCTCTTGTGTCAGTTTCCAGGTGACAATGTTGTGTAAGCATTATGTAAATTAAGTCTTAGTGGCTTATAACAGAAAGAAAATGAGTAATAGCAGCTGATTCCTCACAAAAACCTTTCTGGACAAAAGCCAGGTGTAAGAGGCATTAAGGGACTTCCTTTGTTACTTTTTAAGACTTTTATGAATTCGCTGTGAAAGAAACTGTCTAATTGTGTCCATAGTAAATGCTGTTTCAAAATGTGTTGCATTTGAACAGCGTAGGTCATATTACAATGCAACATAAAACCTGTGATATTTTTGCTTTCCTTTGTAGGTGATCTCTATGGTGCCATAGGCTCTCCAGTCAGATTGACTCGAACTGTTATTGTTGGAAAGCGCAAGGAGTTGGTGCAGCGCTTGCTCTATGTCCTAACTTACTTCATCCGGTGCTCTGAGCTGCAGGAAAATCAGCTGACATGGAGTGAGAAGGCTGGGGAAGGAGAGCAGGTGCTAAATGGAAGCAAGATCACAACTGCACTAGAAAAGGGAGAGGTAGAGGAATCTGATTATGTGGTTGTCACTGTTAAAAATGACCCTGCTCTTGTGCCTCCAATCCTACCTCCAAAGAATGATGGAAGTAAGAACAACAGTACTGCAGAGTGGGTTCATGAACCAGAAAGCACTCAGGCTGTCACAGTCTCTTCAAAAGAAAAGAGGGAAGCAATAGGAAAGGCTAGTCAGACCTCGGAAACATCTGTTGACTGTCTAACTAGCAGTTTCTGTAGAGGAGCAGCTGATGGTAGGAAAAGAACTGTCACTGACACAGGAATTGTATCCTACCACTCTGAAGAATCATCTAAATTAGAGGATGTAATGGATGTCAAAAAGAACAAGAACCAGAATGAGAGAAAAGTGGAAAAGCAGTTTTCTAGTAGGTCATCTGCCCTACCTTGTCCTGAAAGGTCTGGCCACAGGAGTTCACACTTAGAAAAGGTCACTTTTCAGATTGGAAGTTCAGCATCACCAGAGTCAGACTTAGAAACTCATAGAAGAGAAATGGAAGAAAATCTGAAGGCATTAATTAAAAGTCCAGAGGTGATACATTGTGCCTCAAGTTCCACAAATCTGACTGTGGATGCTTCTCAGAATCAAGAAGACAGTTGTGAAGCTGCTTTTATACCCATCAGTAAACATAATGTTTGTTATGCACAAATCCCACCGTGTGAGGAGAAGGAAAGTATACTTAACCAACATGTGGAAAGTAAAAGAACTGAAGTGAATTTAATTAACTCAATATCTAGTGAACTGCTTTTGCCCACAGATAACACAGAAACTGTAAAATTGCCAAACATGAAAGAAAATAGAACTTTATGCTCTGGCAATCTGGGGAACTACTCTTCTGACTGCGTAGAAACAGATTCTGCTGTCAAACAGGATTCCCCTAAAGTAGGTGCTAAAGATGTCCCCTATGGGGATTCTGGAAGGAAAACCTCCTTCAGAGTTGAAGGGGACATTCCAAGGAATGAGAGTTCAGACAGTGCTCTTGGAGCTAGTGATGAAGAAGGTGATAGCTGTATCCCTGATGAAGTGCATCATAACATCAGCAAACGGCTTGAAGAATTTGCAGAAGTGGAACTTCCTTTGCCAAGGTAAAGAAGTCTAATTTAGAACTAAATGGAGTCAAAAGCTGCAGCTACTTTGGAGTTGTTTATAGTTTCAAGTCTGAAATCTTCTGGGATCTTGACTAAGTTCCTTGCAAACAAATCACTAGCGGAAAGTGATGTAGTTAGAATTCTTGTAAGCAGATTTGGCAAAAAGAAAACTGAGACAGAGCAAGTTTAATAAAGTTTTATGACAAAGATATACTTCACATGCCTAAAAAAAGGTGATCAAACTTTTTAAGTAAACTGACTGAAACATTTAATGTAGACAGATAGAACATCTGAGGACAAGCAAAACTTTACTTAAAAAGATAACTGTTTAGATCTGACACAATTCTTAAGTCAAATACAGATTTGGAATAAACATGAGCATGCTATTTGAAAATTTTTGAGCATTCCAGGTGCACATGGAGTTTGATGGTGCTTAAGGTCAGTTTCTAGACTAACCTTAAGCATGAGAATTGAAGAAAACTCAAATTTAGCAAAATTGTAAGCTGCAGAACGTGGAGCTCATACATCCCACAAACTCCAGTGCATATAAATTTGCTTATTTACAAGTTTGAAGGAATCAATACTTTGTTAAATTTCAGCTTTTAAAATTGTTGTTTCAAAGAGCACCAGTAGATGTTTACTGGTGTGAACGTTTATGTATCCTTGGAGTACAACTGTTGATTAATATTTGCAGTAGAAGCAGGCATGACTTTGTCTTCATGTAAAATCTGAATGCAGTTTGTCAAGCAAGAGTCTTACCTGCTTCGTATTTTTGTATTTCAGGTCAAATACCATCAGCAGTCAATGTGTGAAAAACTTTGGAAGATCACTTCTGGGTGGTTACTGTCATACGTATATACCTGATCTAGTGCTGCATGGAATAAATAATGATGAAAAACTCAAGCAGTGTCTACTAGCAGATCTACTTCATGCAATGCATGTGAGTTAAAGTACTGAGTCAGAGTAGGAGTTGTGATATTACTGAAATCTACAGGAGCAGGTTATTTCAGTAGGTTACTTTTTTTACTTACCTGTTCTGAGCAGCCACACCTGCCATGTCTTCCTTTTGGAAAGACATAAGCCCTGAATTTAGTATATGCAATGCCTGTTCCTGCAAGAATCATGTGCTTTCCCTTATTACTTTCAAGGCTTCTCTTCAAAGATTAACACAAGGAAGATTGTTTGCAACTTCAAGTTACAAACAAGGAAAAAAACCCTTAAGCTGCTTCTCTTTTCCATCACAATAGCAGACAAAATTACCTGTATTTCAGAAAAATTATATGCAAGTTGAAACATCTTATTTTGCCACTTAGTGGCATGTGTTCTAGGTGAGGTAAAGTCATGTTGAGGCCTGTGTGATGCTAGTCTGTAGCAGAAATGACTGACTACAGAAGGTAATCGTATATAGATAAGAACTTTGCTGTGTTCTTTCTCTACTGTAAGTACTCCTAAATTATAAAATTTATAACTAACCTTTCACTGGAATAACTGTGACCTCAGTATGCAATTTAAAATGCTTATCTAGTAATTGTCAGCAGCCTCTCTGTAGCAATTAAGAATCATCCTGCTGGCATGACTGCATGTACAATCCAGAGCAGTGATGTGTGTGTCTGTATATTCTTTAAGCAACATCAGATTGGTCTAGTGTGACAGTGTGGCTCTTCTTTGGTGGATGACAAGTGGCCCATGAGCCTGCACAGCTCTTGCTGCCATGAGAGCCAATGCTCTCCTGGGGTGCATAGCAAGAACATTCCAGGAGGTCAAGGGAGATGAACCTGCCACTCTACTCAGCCCTAGTGAGGCTACATCTGGAATGCTGTGTCTAGTCCTGGGCTCCACAGGTCAAGAAGGATGGGGAGCTACTGGGGAGAGTCCAGTAGAGAGCCCCAAAGACCATTAGGGATCTGGAACATTTCTCAAAAGGGACTAGACTGAGAGGGGATCTCATTGATGTGCATAAATATCATAAAGGCAGGTGTCAAGAGTGTGGTGCTCAGCAACAGGATAAGGTGCAATGGCCATAAACTAAAACACAAGAAGTTCCACCTCAGCTTCTGAGGAAAGAACTTCTTTATGTTGAGGGTGGCAAGGCACTGGACAGGCTGCCCTGGGATGCCGTGCGGTCTTCCTCTCTAGAGACATTCAAAACCCACCTGGACTTGTTCCTGTGCCACCTGCTCTAGGGGACACTGTCTTGGCAAGGGGTTGGGATAGAAGATCTCCAGAGGTCCCGTCCAACCCCAGCTATTGTTATACCCTGCTTGATTGTGCATAGTAAAATCCCTCACATATCTCTGAAACATTGAATGTACTTTCACCATCACTGGATCAGTGTAATTATTACACTCTTCATTTTGAAAGAAACGAATCTTCTTTCAGGGTAGGGGGATAATACATGAAGAAAAATAAAATGGAGTAGTGACTTTCAGGCACTAATGAAAATTAAATGTCTCAATCAAATTGGCAGATGCAGTGCTGCTGAATGCTGAATGTAAATCTTGTCACTGAAGTTGGTATTCCTTGTCATTTTTTGAGATGCCTTTGGTTCCCTAATGGACAAAAACATGCATTGAATCACTTTCTTATTTGCTGCATCAGTGGGAATAAAAGTAGAACCTCAAACTGAACTGTGGAAATGAATATGGAAATATCAACTGTATTTTGCTTCTGTTGCAGCATCCAGTGCTAGATGAGCCCATAGCAGAAGCCGTCTGCATTATTGCAGACACAGACAAATGGAATGTACAAGTAGCTACAAGCCAGAGGAAGATGATGGACAGTGTGAAATTAGGCAAGGATGTTCTCGTTTCGAGTCAAGTATCCAATCTGTTGCAGTCTATTTTACAGCTTTACAAACTCAATGTCCCAGCTGACTTCGTAAGTATTTCTTTATTGAAGGCTGAAGCTAATGGAAATTGTTTAGGTCAGATAGCAAACATAGAGTTCTGTACACTGTGTTGCAATATCAATGAACTAATGCCTGATAGAATGCAGAGCTGTTGCAACATACTGAAAAGAATCTGTGCTACAGTCCAGCAATGGATACCAAATCCTGGTTCTGGCAAATAACTTTGTTCTTGGGGTTTCTATTCAACCCCATGCAGTGGATGCCTCTTCTCTCTCCCCTCCAACTAACTGTGCCTCTGTTTGTTTACTTGACCCTTCTGCTTTATACATATTTTAGCAAGTGCTGTCTTGGGTAGCTTTGCTGACGGCTCCACAGCAAGGATTGATGGGATGAGACACCTGGGAATGGGTGGGTTGCATCAGGGAAGATTACTTTGTCATGTTGCGTACTCCCTATCCCACAGCATCCTTTCCTGTTCTCATTTGTAGTGGAGTTCATCAGAGCAAATCAGTAATGCTGGTTTTGCCGATTACAACAAAATTACCCACAGGTCTGACTGGAATAACTGTAATTCAATTTTAGCACATGATTATTGGTGAGGGGAGATGGAGTGTTTTTTCAGTAGTCACCCCTTTTCTAATAAAGAGAATTGATTTGTCCTTCAGCAGATAGCCTTGAGAAATTCTGTAGGAATCCCATGTAATGACTGTGCTAGCAGATGGAAGAGGAAGATAGAGCTAAACACTAACAGCTCTAAATAGTATTGGTTGGCACTGTTTTGGGTTAAACTGGTGGTATTGATTACACTAAGTTCTTTATGTCAAGTGCTAGGCAAATATGTGGGTACATTTTTGAGTGTTTTCTCTGGATTCTTCTGAGCATTGAAAAATATGCAACTGTGGTTGAAATTGTATCTTAACACTAGCACAGTCCCGTCTTAAATCCTGGCATTTTTAAACTGAGTAGTTGATTTTGCAACTGAAGTGTTCTTTCCAGTGTTACCTTAGGATTTGTAAATGCAGTTTCTATATGGTTTGTGTGGTTTGGGAGGTGTCTGGAGGCAGAATGATTTCCAGGGGTTTTTATTTCCCTTTTCTTACAAAAAGGAACTGTGAAGTGACAGTGCTAGTAGTTTGTAAATTTTTCATAATTTGCGTTAGAGACACTTTGATCCTTCTGTCAGGGGATTTTGCAACTCTGCTAAAACAACATCAGTGCATGGAAGCTAAGTGTTGCTAAACTCTAGGAGAAGTGTGACTTTTTCATAGTATTGCTTCTATTGATTTAAATTTAGATAGAAACATAAGTATTGATGTACTCATATCAATCAGAGATGACCACAATAGTATGTTTGAAGTTTCCTTTAGCAGTGCATATCTCTTTACATGCAGTTACTGTTCAGAAGAATAAATACTTTTGGGATTTTGTGGTACCAACAAAAAAACAACCCAATTTGAGACCAGATGAAAGGCAAGTGGTGATATCTTTGTACCACTTCAGACTGATAGTTGTGCTGCAGAGAGCTTTGCAGTATGCCCTGGTGAGAGGAAAATGCTGATTGCAACTGCTGGATTTCAGCAATATGGCCAAAGTTTTACTTGTACCTTTAAACTCAGTTTAAGCTGCTCTCCTATTTTTAGAAGTTGCTTGACTTTTTTTCCCATTTGGTCAATGAGGAAAAACTGCAGAGGAAGCTAATAAAAAAAAAAGACTTGTGGACTCTGAACAAGATGGGTTAATGTATCGAGCTTGTGGGGGGAAATGTCTTTTGATTCTTTGCTGGTATTCAGAAGGAATAGATCATATGATGTAAACAACCCTCCTTTTAAAATAATGTGGGATTCTTCCTTACTTGCTCCCTCATAACTTAAAAAAAAAGCCGAAAACATAATTCTTAACACAAATACTGGAATTGAAACAGATCGAACTGCTACTTTGAATCAGCTGCATGCCCATGTGAACCACTAAGAAAATGCTCATAGGCTTTTTACATGAGAGAAATATCTTTTCCTGTCATGGAAAAGATAAGAGTGCTTGCTTCCCTTTTGGCCAGAATCATAAGTGTTATGATTATAATGACTTGAGCAAAAAAATTTGCTTGAAGCAAATTGATTGAACTGTTGTCAAAATCCTTCTGCCTTTTCTCCATTGGTGGCAGTGATTTTACTCTACTACCATGTAGCATGTTTTTAAAGTGCCTCTTTATTTTCCATTATTAAGACTCGATGTTAGCTTATTGAAAGAATAATTAAATATCTTCATTTTGTGATCACCTCCAGATGATCAGAAAGATACATATTAGGCTACCTCCAAGCCTGAGTCTTTTTTTTTTTCTCATTAGTTTTTTAATTAACAAAACTGTTCTCACCAGGTCTCACTTCTAATACTTAAGGTTTTCATTCAGCTCCAGCACATGGAATGATGGCCTGAAGCTATTTGCTGCTACTGTTTCTAATTGCTGTCTGTGCCTGCTAGATGATTATATGTTTGATAATGTGAGGTTCTGCATGTGCTTCCTGCTTTCATCTCCTGATTTCAGAGAGCTGACCTAATTTAACTTTTTTGAAGTGGTCATCCCTGTGAAAAGAAGGAATATATCAAATTGAATGTACCTTTGTCCTACAACAAAATACCTGATAAGACTTCCTACCTACTCAGCTTGTGAAGACATGCTGCCTGCTGACCTTGTCTTGCCAGAATAACCCCTCTCTCTCCTTGAAGCCAAGGTTCATCTGCTCTCTTGTAGTTGGTATATGAGAAATTGCCATGAATCACATGACTGTATTTAAAAATAATATGCATTTCTAGCATTCCACTGCTGGAAGAAAAGTGGAATGATTAAAGTGATGTTTCAACTTGAACTATTACCTTTTGGCAATCAGCCAAATCAAATGTTTAAGCAATTTTAAACTAGAAGTACTTAGGAATTATGAAAACAAATGCCTAAAATGGATTTGTAACTTACTTGCTACAGAAAAGCAATCAGCAAAAGAGTTATAATTCAGTGATGAATAAGGTACTGGTGTCTTCCATGTTTTGAGTCTTAGTTTCTTGAATGGCACTAGAGCCTTAGAG
>WEZZ01020737.1:0-63212 GCA_013400585.1 Chloropsis cyanopogon
TCTACAAATCCATTTCCCACAACATCCCTCCCAAAAATAGAACAGAAAAAAAATAACTTAGGTGTCCTTAGTGCTCACCAAGCTGGCAGCCAGCATTCCAGAAGGGCTGGGGGTTGTAGTTGCTGGAGTCCACCCGGTAGGAGGAGGGGTAGATGCGGGACAGCTGGTGCTGGTTGAAGCGCAGGTACTGCGCTGGCTTCTGCTGCAGGATCTGGTGGGCTTTGGTTTCACTGAAAGATGAAACCTGCCAGCTGGAAGAGACTGCAGAGGAGATTAGAGGTAATCTCCTTATTCATTTATTTATTATCTAGATAAAGCTTTCAAAAGTACATAGCATTAGTTCCTCTTAGCTATCAAGCGTAATTTCAGTGCATGCCACTCAGAGGGAACTCTGTTTTCCTTAAATTAGAGCAGACACTGCTTATTGGAGCAGTTATGGTTGGGAAAGTGAAGCTGAATATGATGATGACCTGAATCTTCATTAAGAAGTCTTCTTTTAATGAAAATATATATAAGAACATAAACCTTTCAATTTTTTTTTGTGTAGGAATTATTTTCACCAAACTTTTAGTTCAACTTACTTTCAGTTTCAACATCATGGATGCCAACAGACTTTGTGTATTTCACCAGGTCAGACAGGGCCCTGGACAGCTTCATGGTCTTCTTCTGTCGGTTTACCCTAGAAAGGTAGCAAATTAACAAAACAAATTAACTTCCCACCAATTAAGGGGTAAATGTTATCTTTCATATTTAAAAATAAATCAGGGTAAAGAAATACATGAGACAGTAAGAGCTCAAAATGCATAAAAGGTCCAGTGTGCTTTGCTAATTAATCTGAACAGCACCAAGAGATCACTCTGGTGATTTTGTGGCAGACATTGCATCTCCCCACATTCATGTCCCATGCCTGCAGCCACCAACAAGCTGGCATCTAGACCAGAAGCAAACCCTATTTAGTGGGTACATTTATGCAGGCATGTTTTAGCAACAAAGTTGTCCAATCATTTGTTAACAAACCTGCTGTAATGTACAGAGCTCCTGGCTAAATTCCCTTGAGAATCCGAATCGTCTTCACCCTCTTCCAGACTTGATGCCTTTTTCAATTTGCTTCCTTTTTTCTGTGCCAGAAGGAAATAAAACCATAATATCATAAGTGTGTGATCAAAGTTTGAGCAGCTGGCTACAATTCTGCTTTGTTATGCCAATGAGTGTGTTACTTAGAGAAAATGGGAAATGACAGCTTTCGTAACACTCGGCTCTGCAGCAAAATTTGCACACGGGGAAAACTCAGCCCAAGGTCTGAGCCTTGTTATAAAGGAAGCACAAATCCTCAGATAAGAGGTGTAAATTAATTTTTGTGGCTCTCAGTTAGATCTTGGATGCCTTCAGACCTTCATGTAGATGGAATCTGTGCTGTTATGCACAATGATTAGCAGCTCCCCAGCCTGTCTGTTCAGTGCACAGCCTCAGAGCGAGGTGCTGCAGATGTTGCAGTTATGAAATTCCTCTCCAGTGCACGCAAAAATAAAAAAAACCCTCCAAGAATCCAAGATCTGGTGCAGACCTCACCTTGCCAGGGGCTCACCTTGCGTTTGGAAAAGCTGCCCATGAGTGACCGGCTCTGCCTTTTGCTGGCACTGAAATCTTCCCCGGATTCTGCATCATCCTCAAGTTTACTCTGAAGCAGCCAGAGAGAGAAAAACACACCTCAAACAGTGCTCAGACTCTGGATATCAGCACAAACAGGAGGAGTTTTTAGCACTGACTGCTCTGGGTAACACCTCTGCCAAAGGGTTTGTCAAGCCTTGGCCTTGTGTGCCTCTCACAAGAGCTCTCTGATACATCATGTAAAGCATTGGGTTTAAACTACACCCAAAACTCACCCCACAGAAGGTTTTGGGAAGCTGATTTTTAGTTCTCATCCCTAGTTTTGTTTTAATCCCTGGTTATTACACCTCCTTATTATTGGCAGGTCTCCACTGTTTTCATTTGCATGGAACGATCTTCCCAAACTTTTTGTGGCTTATTACAAAGTCTAAAATGAAAATACCTCAACTTCATGCAGTGGAGTCTGTGGGCTGAATACATTGTTATAAATTAGAGTTAATATAAAATTAAAATATACTGAAAATGCATAGAACATAGAGAACTGAAGAACAAAAAGAGCCCAACTTTCATAAGCAGTTTTTATAATGGAAAATCAAATTCTTTCTGTTGAAAAGTCATTTCAGAGTACATTTCATGCTCCAATTGCTGTGTGAGCAAGATAAATAGTTCGTGTATCTGACAGTGATGTTCACCTGGCATCATCATTAACTGCATGAATTCAGCTATGAAGCTGAAGTCAATAATATATATTTAGTAAATGAATGAAACACAAGTAAAATTACACATAAATTCACCTTCTTACTATCAGACTTCAGCCCAGCCTTTCCTGAGGATGGTAGAGTGGAAACTGTAAAATTGTTTGGATCTTCACAGTCACGGATTTTGGATTCTTTTATCAGTGAGTCAAGTTTTTTCTTTGCTATATTCTCCACTCTTTTCCTGTTAGCAGATGCCTGCAAACAAAACATTAAATCATTAAACAAGGCAGTGATGAAGAAAGCATCATGTGAGTCCCATGCCGTGTCCAGGCTGACTCTGCAGCTGCAATAGGTGCAAGATCTACTGGGTGGAATGGATGGGAGATGCTTTAGAATCTTCTTTTCAGCAGAGGCAAAATGCAAGAGAACTCCTGTTCCCTGCTCTGTGTGCGCCATGGCCCACGTGGGGAAGTGGAGAAATAAAATTAAAAATAAAAATCAAGAGTTTTCTTTTTCACTCGGGCTTTTTTAAGGGGTGGCAAATTGTGTTCTCTCAGTAGGCCTCAAGAATTCCCAGTTACATTTGTCATGGAACAAGCTCTGATTTTCTGAGCTCTTCAAACTTTCAGTTTGGAAAGCAAAACAGGTGTGGCAAATCTCAGACTTAATGCATCAGCAAACCTCAGCAAAGTGAGCTGTTAATAAAAAAGATGATGCTGTAAAATATTGAAAAGTGATATGCTAACATGTAATGATTTCCAAAAAGCAAAGAAATTATTTTTCTCCTTTGGTAGTCTTATTCACAAAAAAGTTTCTGTTTTAGATGAAAAGAATCAGATCCATAATAAAAAATGAGGAAATAGCCTGAGGGAGAGAGGACTGAGAATGCAAACTCTCTCCAAGGCAATCTGGTTTATGTCATTAAATGGTTTTGCTGTGTTTTGTATTGTTTCTGCGAGGTGCAGTGGACCTTGCCAGAAGATTAAAGTGACAAAAAATAGAACTTTTAAAAAAGGATGAAGAAATAAGGGATTTTCAGACTGAAGCCAGCAGAGATTTTTCTTACTGTAAAAACCAACCAAGTGTAGCATCCAGTAAAGGGATGCTCTGTAAAAATGACCACAATTTGACATAAATAGAATATTTTCTTTTCTTTTTTGTTTTCATTTTAGGGGAAGCACACTGTGATGCACTGAAGAATCATGAGATATTACTCTTTAATATTCTAAACTTGAAACATAACCCCTAGAACAGCTGCTGCTTCCTATGCACTTTTGCCCCCATGAAGGTTTAGAACCTGAACCACTTGTGATGAACCCCAAAGATCAGACCACACCCACAATCCAGAGAACTCCTACAAGGTTTCCTCTCCCTGGGATGGGAAGCCTTGACAGACATTTACATTCAAATTACATTTACATTCAAATGCACTTCACTTACATCTCCATTCATTAGTTTACAGTCATCATCAATCTCATCAGCACTGTCCTCATCAGAAACTTCTCCTTCCTCTGCATCATCACTGATGTTGGCTGGAAGTTTCTTGCCCTAGAAGATATATTTATTACAGAGGCAGGGGAGCATGCAGCTCTTGCTATGACATATTCTAAAAAAAAACCCAAAAGTATTCAAAGCATGTTCTTTCCAGGTTCTTACTGACTGAGGAGACATTTGTTCTGAACCTTTAGTAGCAGTTTCCTGAGGTCTGCTTTTTGTGAAATGATTTAAGTCAGGGTACAGTGACAACCAGGCAGAAATCATCACCACAAACAAGAGGAGGGAAAGGACACAAGGAGCAGGTGTTTACCTTAACCAGGATCTTCCCTTTCAGACTTGCTGGTGAAGGGAGCTTTGTGGAGTCGTCGTTGTGCACAGAAGACAGATCCAGTTTGTCTCCCAGGATTTCTGTAAGATACTGAGCCATCTTCTTCTGCTGCACGATGCTGCAGTGGTTCTCAATTGACAGGATCACAGGGTACCTGCAGAGACAAGGAAGTATCAGCTGCAGATTTGGCTTTTACACCATGAAGGCTTTTCCCACTAACAACAGAGCAGTGCCATACAGATAAACCTGCAGACAAAGCCTCTTCTACAAAGACAGCAAGTGTTGTTTCTAGTCTTAGTTTTACTGTTCTCATTTATTGTTGATTTTCCAGGCCAAGGCCAAGGAACAGCAGTGGTTGAAGAAAAGACTTGTGGAACATCTACTCCAGTGTGTCAGTGCCATGTAAAACCACACTGAAGATGGATTTCTCTTTAGAGATGATGCTTTTTTAAGGTCAGTACAACAGCCAGTCTATAAAGGAGTTTTGCAGGACTGAACTAGCAGGGATTCATTAATTAAAAATCAATTACTTCTCTCCTGATATCTGGCCTTCATTAGCTCCTCATCAGGAGAAATAAGGCTTTCAGCCACACCAGGACCAAACTTTCCCAGTTGATGGTGTGGTCCCAGTTACTCTTTTTGCCAAGGTTTAAAAAACTGAACCACTTCAGAAGCACTGCCTTTGATTTGTTTATCATGACTTCAGGCAAACTTCAGGCTCACAAGAATTTTACCTGGTCGGAAAATTTAGTGCAAGTTTAGCTCTCTTTGTAAAGGCAGATGGGCTGCTTTGGGGGAGCTACTGGAAAGTTTTTACAGCAATAAAGTAATTTCTATTTAAAAAAAACACCAAAGGTTGGCACACACACTTTGACTGTGTGGAGGAGGAGAAGAGTAACTGCCAAGGTATATGAAACTTCCCATGAATAAAACTGATTTTCTGAGCAATGTACCTGTAGGGAAAATAACTTTTTTCTGATGAACACTCTGCTTTGTCCACAATTGGGCTACTGTCTCTTTGGATTCTTTATTCCCTGACTTGTTTCCTACCCCTGGAGCACCCAGGTGTAGCCTTGGCAGCACCAGAGTGCACATCCAGAGAGACAAAGTGGTTCAACTGTCAGCCCTTCACTAAAAACATTCACTGGCAAAACCTGTTGTTCCTCAGGTGTTGTACAAGCTCAATAAAGCCAGCTCCACACCTCTGTGCAGAATGCCCCTACTCGGCTTTGCCTTGGTGTTTCTTTCTGAAGGATCTGAAGGATTTCCCCCCAGAAAACAACTCCAAACTCTGTCTGGAATTCGGGAACAGGTCAGATCTTCACTCCCTGTACAAGGATGCCAGGGAACACTCCCATTCACAGCCCTGAGACTCAGAGGTTGGCAGGCTGGATACATACTCATTCTTGATAAAGGCATATTTGTTGATAGTTTCAATCACATCTTTGAAGAGGATTTTGGAAGTCAAGGTGTATCCATGGTGGACAATTGGTTCCCCGTCCGGCCCATCCCAGCAGTCAACTGTAGGACAGAAACAGTGACACCATCAGAGCAGGAACACCTGGGCCAGCCTCTGTGGGGCAATAAAACCCTGAAATTCCCTTCAGCAGCCCAGCCAGCCGTGTCCCCAAAGCAGGGCACAGGTCCAGTCCCACCCTGCACCTCCCTCCTCACTGTGCTGACAATCCTTCCTGGGAAGGAACTCCCTGGCCTTGACCTCGTGCTGGGACCAGGTGACTGCTGCCACTGTTTGAGAAAGCCCCAAGCAAAGAAACTCTTTTAAAAAGTGCTGAGGAGCTTGTGACAGGGACAGAGAGGGCAGAGCAGAGCATTGCTTTCATTGTGCTCCTGCTGAACCTGGAAAGGAAAGCAGAGACTCTCAGGCAGGCTGCTCCCACCACAGGCCAAGCCAAGACCTGCTCATGCCTAGCCCAGCCTGGATTTTGCCTGACTTTATACTTGTCTATTATCATATCTCCATGAAATATGATATATTTTACTCCTCCCAAGCACCCAATGGCACATCCACAATCCAACCTGAGCAAACCATATTTTCCTGCTGAAAAACTGTGGAAACACTTTGATGGTCAGAACATTAGACATGATTATGAAACAGGCAATGTCTCAGGAAGGCAGCACAAAAAGGTTCCCTGGTCACTGCAGAGGCTGTCACCATTTCACAGAACACCTCCCTGAGCAGAAATATCCACTTTCCTCTTGGGTGTGGCAGAAACTCTGCCATATTTGCCAGGCTGGTTGTCACACACTTGGCTAGGCAGGACAAGNCACATCCACAATCCAACCTGAGCAAACCATATTTTCCTGCTGAAAAACTGTGGAAACACTTTGATGGTCAGAACGTTAGAGATGATTACGAAACAGGCAATGTCTCAGAAAGGCAGCACAAGCATCAGTGGGGATTGCACAAAAAGGTTCCCTGGTCACTGCAGAGGCTGTCACCATTTCACAGAACACCTCCCTGAGCAGAAATATCCACTTTCCTCTTGGGTGTGGCAGAAACTCTGCCATATTTGCCAGGCTGGTTGTCACACACTTGGCTAGGCAGGACAAGCACCAGTGCGTTCTGCCCCACATCACCATCCTCTCTACAACAGGAGTTTTACCATTTTTTTCCTCACTACCAACACCACTCCTCAAATGTCTTTCTTATTTCCATGCTTAAGAAGATTTGTCCATTCTATCACAACATTATTTTGTTGTCCTTTATGAAAGGAAAACACCATTTCCCCAGGCTTTTTCCTCTCCCCAGTTACCATGCCTTCTGCAGAAGTCACAAATCTTTCCTCAGAGAGGAGAAACAAGACTACAGAGCCCACTGCCAGCTCCTTTTTGCTCTTTACCTTCCACGCAGCGACAGCCAGACTGTAGCACCCATGCATACATGTCCACCCTGGACTGGGACATCAGCTGATCTCCCATGAGGTAGGTGTTGTGTGAAGAGGTAATGAAGTAGTGACTCAGGGGGTAGCTCATGTCCTGGTTCACTTGGTAATGTTCTGGGTTGAATATGTCCCCCGAGGGACTCCGCATGTAATTGGTGAAACCTGTCAACAAACAACACTGTAAATAATCCAGTTCCATCTTTTTTTGTTGCTGTAACCTTCTGAAAACCAGCCTAAAATGCATCCCTATATTCACCAGCACATTTAAGATAAAGAAATAGCCCCAATACACCCAAATTGTCACCATGACCTAGTGCAATTATTGCTTTTCTCATTGCTTTGGACATTTTCCTGCTCTGCCTTTCCTGAGAAAAATATGTCTATTTAATCCAAACCTCTTAGGCTTATAACTTGTGTCAAAAGATTCTGCTAGGACATTGGGTCACAGGACACATAAAAGCCTCCAGGGATCTGCAGTCATATCCTGGAGTTGCTCTTCAGTGAAATCTTGTAAGATCTACAGTACTGGGCTGTGTAGAGACAGTTTTTGATGGCCCAACAGGAGATATTCTCCTCTCCTCTTTCAGTATTTTCCCCCAAAAACCCCAGAATAATGACAGAACACATTGGCTTGTACAAGCTACACTCTTTAATTTGGTTATGACACCACAAACCTGCCTGTGGAGTGGGAGCTCTGCACTACTGCACTAATGTCACTTCAGAGACTAAAGTTCACTCCAGAATTGACACTGAAATATCAATTATCTGTGGGGCTTTCAGTGATGCCACCAAAAGAATTTATTTTCTGGAGCAGTGGGATGTTTGTAAATTTTGCAGACATCAACAGCTGGGCCCTCTGTGCACTGCAATCACTCCTCTTGCTCAGAAGCAAAGTTTTAGCAAGTTATGATTTTATCTTTGTGTGCAATTGCTGCTCTCAGACCTCCAGCAGACACTTGTGCACACATCACAGACACTTTCACAATTCAGACTGACACGAAACACTGTAACTTCCACTTCAAATCTCCCCTAAAGGTTTTTCTTTCACCACCAAGGAAAGACTCAGGTTCCCATTCACACCCTGGCTTTGCTGACAGTGATAATGCCTTTAGCCAATAGGTTTCTGCTTCAAGACTTCTAATTCTGCTGACATTTCACTCATTCCATAAATGAATCAGTGCCCTTGTAAAAATCCTGCCAAACTTCCAAAGGTCTTAACACACTTAGATTGTGACAAGAGAAAATGTCACCTTTAAGTTGACTGTGACAAGATAAAATGTCACCTTTATGATGGTCCTTCTAGGCTATACATTTTGTGCTGATGAAAGTTTTATTAAAGGAAAAGAGCTGATAAACACAAATAGCAGCCAAAACATTTCAAACAATACACTGGGACACAGTGCCAGGGAATTCAACTCAGCCCAGCTGAATATTGAAGTCTCTTGGAGCACGTACCATGATCAATGAGCAAATCAGTGACAGAGTCAGGGGGAAAACAAAAGATGAACCGAGGCAGAGCAGCCACTGTGGAAAATGGATGGAGCACAGAGTGTGTCAGCAAACACACAGCCAACCACTCGTGGCAGGTCATCAGTTCTTCCTGCAAACCAATCAGCTGCTGCAAGATTAATCCCACCCAGCACTGGGAGGGCAGCTGCTGCAACAGCACCATTGTTTGCTTTAAGCTCTTGTTAAAATATGGTGCCACGATGGTTGTAATGAGTTCACACTAACTGGATTTATCAATGCTGCAAGGAAGAAACAGGAAAAGAAGAAACAGGAAAGAGCCCAGTGCCACAGGCCAGTCCAAGGTGCTCCATGGCAAAAGCCAGCACAGCTGAGGGCAGGCACATGCATGAACAGAAAGGACAAAGGACACTGTACTGTTATTTCACTGCTGTTGAAGTGCAGCCAAGTGTGGGCAGGATGCTCCTGTCTGGGCTGTACCAATTTGAGGAATCAGCAGGCAGCTTCATCTCCCATGGCTGCTGCATTTCAGTCCCCAGGGCAGCACTGGACTTGTTTTCTGGGAGACAGGAGACATCTAAAGTCTCAACTGCCCACAGACAAGAGAGGAATAACTCCTCTGTGTGTGTGCACACACGTGTTCATGCGTGATGTACATGCAGACACAGATTTATGATTTTTAAGCAGCTCTTCCTCCTTTGTCAGCACCAGCCCAGCAGTGTGGCCCTGTCAGCTCCTCAGACACCTCTGTCTGGATCTTACCAGAAATGTTCTGCATTAATCAAGCTCTAGATTAGGTCTGTTCTATTCTGCTGCATTTGCAGCAAGTTACTGGAGGGGTTAAGGTCACAAAGCTTTTTCCAATTGTCTCCAAAGGACCTTCTGTCACCTTCTGCTTCCCCTGATCAGGAGGAGACACCAGCAGAATGTCACCATGCTGGACTCTCTCTTATCCTAACCCATAAATTCTCTAATGTTTTAGCATCCATTCTGAGGCAAAGCAATTGTATGGGTTGTGTTGTTGTTATTGTTTTTCTCTATGGAAACTTACAATAGTTTGAAAAGCCTACTCTTACTTCTGCAGGTATGAGGAAGGCAAGATAATGAACTTGCTTATTCATTATTTATGTGACTGAAAGTGTCTGTAAAGACCAGAAAATGAAAAGAATGTCATCTGCTCCCTCACTGGCATTAGCATAAGCTTTAAAATAAATTGAAAATTTAGTCTGGAAGTAGAACAGACCTTGACCCATCCTAAGCAACCACCTTACACACTGTACCAGAAACTACCCACTTCTTCCTGCAGGAAACCAAACAACTTCTGTTCTGCCACTTTTCAGGGTGACAACACACCCACAGAAATGGACAAGGCTGATTTTCTAAATGTCCAAAAACTTTTGCACAGAACCTAATTCCTGAGGAATGCACTCCCTTCTTGGGGTCAGTAAGATCTGGCTGAAGATTTCCTATTTAGGGGAAAGGACTTACAGTCAGCCCCCAGAACAACAGCTACCAGCCTGGTGGTACAGCATTGATATATTTAGAGAGAAGGCTTCAGCAGCAAAGGTCAGGAAGGCAGGACCAATTTCATCTATCATCCCACTCAGACATTTACTCTGGATCACATCACTCCTCATATATTAAGACTTAAATGATTTCCAAAAATACCTGCAGGAATGATGCAACTAAATTCAACTGTATTTTCCAAAAGCATAAATAGAGACACCTCCAATTCCAGCTGATTTTCAGTGGCTGCTGCTTCATCATGATATGTACCTTTCAAAACTCCTCCAAAGAGATCTGATTTCCCTTTAGGCTCCTCAGTAAAGGGTAGATATTAAAAAAAAAAAAGGAGAAAGGAAACATACTCTAGACAACATGACACAATTCTACATCTTTATATTCTGCAAGCAGCAGCGATATTCTCCTGAACATTGAGACAGTTCCCTTGTCCCCACAAAAGCTGCACCAGCCACCTTACCATCAATTCCCAGGGCTCCCTCCTTCTTGTTCTCCGGGCACGGCTCAAACTTGCTGATGATTTCCAGGCAATGTTCTTTAGTCACATTTGTCATCTGCAAAAGCAGCAAAAACGCAGTGTTAACTATTAATCACAGCTTCTCTGAGCTCTCTCCTCTGTCTCCAGCCCAACAACTGGGCGGATTATCCACAGTGGGACTCAGGATTTCCAGTTCCCAGTGGGATTCTCACTCCTGTCAATCAGTGTCAGGTCAGATCAGAAGGGGAGTGCTCCGTGAAAAGTTTCTGTGCTATTGGCAGCTGCCTGATGACAGAGTTCTGCTTTGTAGGTCAGATCTGTTGTTGGCACCACAGAGCATCCAAACGGAACGAGCTTGGCCACAAACCAATGGGATTTCTTGTCTTGTAGGATTAGAGGATTAGTTTGCATTACCAAAGGGTTTTTTTAACTTCAAAATAAAACAAGAAAATGGCTCATCTTTATGCAGCAGAGAGAAAAATCTGTTAGTAGCAGGGAAACAGAGAATCGGGACATAATGTTCTCAGGAAATCTGCTAACTTCAAGGTTGCTTTGCATTCTTAACTGAAAAAGAAAAGAGTACAAAGGAAAATATATGTCTTTAAATGCTGTCATTTATGAAACCCAGGTCATTAATGTTGAGCTGTAACATTTTTAACATAATGCAATGTTTTAGTAACTTAATTTTAACACAATTAATACTCCTGCTATTAACTGTTGATGTATTCTCTATGATCCTGATATTATTTAACATTCCTGTCCTGAGTGATCCAGCAAATCCTTTCTATTAGATGCTGTACATGGCATGAAAACACAGCCCTTGCCATCAGAGTGCAATAAAGTGACCATCAATTTGGCAACACAGAATCTTTGCCTGGGGGAAAATGAAACCACCAGCACATCTACTACAAGATCAATGCCTTTTCTGGGGGTAATTTAAAACCTAATAAATAAAAGTAAAAGGAGACAAAAAAACCTCTAACTCTGGATTTGAACATTGATGATACTGGGTTAAAAAGATAAATCTCTGGAACACCAGGTTTTCCAGGAATGGAGTAAAGACATTTTCCCTGTCCGTGTTAGGGTGGCAAGGGAGAGAAGCCCCCCAGGCAGGATTTGGCCATGTCAGTAATTAGCTGACTTGATTTCTGTCCTGTGGTGAGTGTTCATTTCCCCCCCACCATCTGAAGGATCAATTGACCAATGAAATGGAAACACACCCCACTTATCTAAGAAGATAACTGCCAGAGAAGTGGATTTTTTATTCATTCCTTTCATGGACAATGACTGAAACTCATGGACATTTATGACTTACAGGCATGAAGCTTCAGAGGAGACCATGAGAGGAAAAGGGCAAAGATAAGTCAAAGCATTTGTTCCTGCAGCACTGGACTTCAATCACTCAGAGAAAATTTCTTAGGTACTACAATGTGATTCAAAAACTCTCCTATGCATTAATCATCCTCTCAACTGCTCTTTAAAAGATAATCTTCCAGTTTACACACTGAGATAGTGTGACAGAGTAATTCAGAGTTTCATCATGGGCTGTGCACTAGGTCATGTGCAGAGCCAGGAACGCCAGCTTTGCTCCCAGGCACTGAGAACTGGGAACAGACAGATGCTGATGGGATTGTTCAAGGGGAACACATGAAAAAAGAAAGCAATTCTAGAGATTATATTTAGGGGCACAGCAAAAGAGCCTACAGGAAAAAAAGGTAGTGAGAGCAAGAAGATTCAAGAAATCATCCTGCCAGCCTACAGATGAAAATCAAGAGACATTTTTCACATGCACAGCATCGAAGTCCCTTCCCCTTTCAAAAGGGAATTCATTCCCAATGGCAAGCAGGAAGGCAAGCAGCTGGAATTCTGCTCCTGGCTTGAGCCTACCTTCTGCTCAGTCTCCAAGAAGCGTTTCAGGTCATCTGTGTCCAGGTAGTCCTTGTGGTTGCTGTAGGTGAGCATCAGCAGGTACAGATCGCGCCGCGTCGACATCATCTTGTAGAAGGCACAGAACTCCTCAAAGTCCAGCGTGCCCTGGTTGTCATCTGTGTCAGCCTCCTGCAGCACACAGCAAGGAGACAGTCAGGAACCCAACTGCCTGCACCAGTTTTAAATAAACAAACCCCTGCATGAGAGTGGAGCACTGGAATTAAAGGCAGGGTGAGGCTGTGCGATGTGGCTGCTAGAACTGACTGATCCATCAGCCTTGTCACAGGAATCCTCTGCACAGCTTTGAACCTCTCCCATCAGTGCAGGAGCCAAAAAATAACTGTGAAGGTTTTAATTGTTCCACAGGGAACCCTGCTGAAGGATTTCTTCTGTCTGTGGCAATCAAGTGAAGGCAAGGTACCCTCCAACAACATGCCTGTGTCTGGCAGAATTACCCACTCACATCTTCAGAAGATCATCACAGCCCAAGTCATCTTGAAATTAATTTTATATCCAGGATTTGAGAGGATATCTGTTAAATCCATGGCCATAAACTAATAAGATCTGGAAGAATACTAATTTTACAAGTAAAGAAAAAAATCATCAGAGATTTCACATAAAGGCTTGCTGGTCCCTGCAGGGACTTTGTGATAACAAAAGCTACACATCTCCATTGTTGCTCACTAAATTGGGCCAAGGTCAGCAGAATGCAATGTCAAACAAACAGCTCTCAGCAGCACAAAAATCTGACAGATACAGAAGTTTGCATGCTGGGTATTTTATTAGTACCAGCTATCATAGGATATTGGATACTTTATTAGATAATATTTGTTAGAGAGAACATAATTGGAGGAGGAAACATGACTGAGTTTCTGATCAAAAAGGTTTAGCAAAAGAGCAATCTTGGTGCTGTGTGTTTTCATGTTATGTAACACCAGAAGGTACCTGGTGTGTTGCTTTTTCTGTGCAGAACAATTTATCTGTGACGTGTTTCTGGAGCTCTTTCCAATTTACCAAATGGACTGTGTAGTATGTCTCAGTAGAGTGGAAACAAACCAGCTGCTGAAGTATTTGCAATCTCTCCTACTGGGTTTCATGTTAAATCCTTGCTTTTTCAGGAAAAAAAAAATTCTTACCTTAAACATTTGCTTGACTTTCTGTCGGGGTAGGTTCACATTGAGTTTGTGCATGAGCTGGAGCACTTCACTAATACTCAGACTGCCATCCCCATTTTTATCTGCCTCATCAAATGTCTGCTTCAACCACATTGAACAGGAGTTAAGGAACGGCACGGAATATTGAAGGATATTACTGAACAGCATGGATATATGATTTTATTTCACACTAGGAAACACTGCAAATGAGACTGGGAATGACAAGTCAAGCTAATATCTAACTCTCCTCATGTTAGTTCAGTAACAGCTTCTAGACTTGCTGTGCTCAACATGCCACATGTGCTCTGTACCTATTTGACAACACAGAAGAAAAACTTCTGAGTGACTCTCAGTGTTACATCACCAAATTAAATGGATGGTTTTACACTGGGAGTGAGACTGAAGAATATACCTGTGTGTTTTCCAGTCCACTGCAGTCACTCATCTCCAAATCTTGCCCAGAAAAACCCTTTTCAGGAACTCTGTCTCTGGAAACAGGGAGTACAGTGGGAACTGCTCTGAAGCTCTGAGCCTAGTGCTTAGGTGTAGCAAAGCAAATACTTTAAGGAATGCTGAGCTTATCCATGGCTCTGCACTGCTAGGAAAGCTCACAGGCAGCACAGGAAGGATATTGGTCTCTGGTCCTTTGGCGTTTGGAGAGGCTGTCCTCGTCACTGATCCCTGCCATCAGGTACTTCAGCCCTGTGATCCAGGTCCGTGCTTCCTCAGCACTGGAGGACACCAGGTCCAGGGACTCCATGTGGTCCCCGTGGTAGATGCTGAAGCAGCAGTTGGGGTCGAAGCTGCCGTCGGCGTAGCGCTGGAAGATCTCCGACTGCTTCCCCTCACACACCTCCTGGATGGAGTCGATGGAAACTGCAGGGGCAGGAGTGCAGCTCATTAATGGCTGTGAGCATGTGCATTCATCCACAGAGAAATCCCAGAGAGGGGCAGCCCAAACCTCACACTGCCAGGCCCCAGTTCACACAGGGGCTCCCTCCAACTCATTTACAGCACCCTGCACCCCTACAACCTGCACGGCCAACCGCAGCAGCTTTGGCTTCATAAATTACCCATCAGAAAATCATTTACTGCCCTTTAAAGTCATGTACAACACTGTGGAATCCTTTGAAGCCTTCAGGGAGATCCCCAGGGCCTTGCCTTGGAAGAAGGTACCATAGAGTTTTCTCTACCTAGGCTGAAAGAGAGAACTTCCCCCATGGTGCTCTGCAGCACTATTGCCAATCTAACGTAGATTGCTTCCCCCATTGGCCAGTTGACCCTGCCCACCCCGATTATTCCTCCCCCATCCCCCTTGCAGGTTGCTGCCCCTTTTCCTGCCCTTTGCATCCCCTGTGCCCTCAGGTCGTTGGCCACTGACCCCACACTCAAGTCTGTGCACAGCACACGGTCGCATCTTTTGTCCCTGATTTCCCTTCAGTGTGCTGGAATAAACCTTCGCTGCAATTTATCATACAAAGGCCCTTCTGCCTCTCTTTGCTGAGCTAGCCATGGTGTGGGTGGTGTGTGTGGACTTGGCTGCTTTGCCTGAATGCCCACCCAAGCAGCTTTTCCACAGGAGATGCTTATTGGGGAACAGGTAGCAGCATCCACCATCTAAACCCCATGCAACTACACAACACTTCTCATTGAGCCAGACCCTTCATTCTCCTTTGTTTACGACAGGACAAGGCCCCAGGAGGGGTCAGAGGGGAGGTTCTGTGGCTGACACTCACTTTTGGCTTTCTCATTCTTCCGAGAGGGTCTCCAGCGAATGCAGGACCTGTGGTCATCCAAGTAGTAGAAGCGGACCAGGCCCTTGGAGCCACCACGGAGTTTGATCATCTGGGTTCCTGCCTGCATGGAGCTCATACATCTTTCCACTGAGGAGGGGAATGAAGAGAGAGCAGTGAGTCAGACCTTGCTCCCTTTGGAATTGCCTTTACAGGAAGAAAACACATCAAGCAGCTGCCAAATGGACAGCTCAAGTCAAAGGACAAGGTTTGGTGTAGTGTCTGTCAGGTATTAAGATCAAAAAGTCAGAAAGATTCTTGGTGACTGTGGACTTACCTGTAAATGTGAAAGTTTTCATTCCCATATTAATTGATAAAAATGATCCTATGTTGGAACCAGCACAAGGTATGTACCTTTCTCAAGACCATCTCAAATCTGAGCTCCTACAACGTGCAAACCTTGTGCTGGACACGGGATGAAATTCCACCTGGAAACTGGAATCCTTGGCCAGCAAGGTCCCACTGCTTCTATGGATTAAGCCACTGATCCTACAGATTTGCTTAGCAAGAACCTCACAAACTTTTTCATCTCCCAAATCCCCCAAACCCACATTTTCCTAGCAGGAGGCCTCTCACCTGTGTTGTACTTTGCCTCTGGGCCTCAGAACCTGTTCCATTCCATGGGTTTGGCAGCATCCCAGCCAGTGCAGGCAGTGGCCCTAAAAGCCACGAGTGTTGGGAGAAGCTCCCTCCAAGGGTCTGCTCTGCCTCTGCAGGGACCCTGCCCTTCCCTGGGAGCTGCTGCCAAGCCAGGGCACTGGAAATCCCTGGGAGCCAGGCTGGGACCTTCTGAAATCCAGCTGCTGCAAGGACTGAGCTCAACAACTTCAACCCAACTGTGAGCAGCTGGCTCTGTCCCAGGAATAAATGCAGACTCACATTTTCTGCCAAGTCTCCCATTTATTTCCCCTGATGACAGAGCAGAGCCTGTGACCTGATTTTCCTCTGAGTTTCTGCCTGATCTGTTTAAGTAAAATTAAAACTATTACTGTGTTCAACATTCCTTTTTTTTTTTTTTTTCAGCCCTAGAGATGAGAAGTGAAAATTACTACTGAGATTCTGGATTGAAGAATGAAAATTAATGCATGCAATACACATTCTAGTTCAGAACTAAATGCAAGGAGATTCTGAGGTCAGCTTAATTATCAATCTTCTGCCATCAAGATTAAAGATGAAACAGTGTCCAGATGAAAACACTGATTCCATGTGTTCAAAACTGCATCAACACCAACACAGCTCTTTGGGGTGATTCAAGTCCACCTCTCAGGCAAAAGCAAAAGCAAGGTAAGTAAAAAGAAATGGGAAAAAGCTTTGATGTTCCTGTGCTTTAGAGCTCATGTTCAGAAAAAGTCAATTAATTCACTCTGGAAAAGGTTCAGCAAAATGGATTCATTTGAAAGCAGACTGCTATAGTATGAAAAAATTTTAATTTGAAGGCACAATTCTGTAGAGTTCATTGTCCATGTTAATAAAATATTCATGGAGACAAGGTGTGGAATTGAGAGCAAGATAATCCCACGTGTAACATTTTAGTTCTTAAAGCTGGACCCTTGGCTTCAGTCACAGATGCCTTTAGAGAAAATCAATATTCAGCAGGTATCAGCCAGAAAGGCAAGTGCTGTGCCAGAAACATCACTGGAACCCACTGCAACATCTGATCCAAACTCAGCCCAACCCTCTCCCAGACACTCAATCTTTTCAATATCTGCTTTCATTCCCATTCAGAAGAAGATAAATATTTCTCAGATTTACTGAAATAATAATTATGGGAGGCTGGAACTTATTTTCATTTCACAAGGCTTATAGGGTTTTTGAAAAAAATTCAGTCAAAATAGCTAATAAAAGAACTTCTCTGAACACCAAATCACACACGCTTCAAATCCCATTAAATTTCCAACTTCCTCTTTGGGAATTATAGCAGTAAATAATCTTATTGGAAGAAATGAGAAGAGTAGAAATGGGAAAAGTATCAAAGATCACACCTGTTACAAAGCAGAACATAATGAAGAAGCACCAAAATAAAACAACACTCTCTGCAACACACATTTACTTTGCTTTTGCATGAAGTAGGAACATATTCCCTGCTGTTAAAATTTTAATAAGCACCCTTGGATTGTTTTTTCAGAGCTGCTGTTTATTTTGTTGCAGGATTTCTCACCCAAAGCCACTTTGAGCACTGCCTGCTGCAGTTCCAGCTCACCTGGACTGACCTGGGTGATCCAGCCCCAATATTTCAGTGTTGCCACCTTTTTGGGGCTGGTGACAGAGGGAAAGGAGGGCACAAGAAATTCCTCCCTTCCTGTGTCAGAGCAGCAGCAGCTTTTCTGGGTCCTGGCAATGCAGTGGGAAAGAAAACCCCAAAGAGAATGCAGAGGTGTTTGCTGGGGGCACCAGGCAGGGGCCAGGAGATGGAGCAGAGACACCCCTACAGCTGTCCCTGTGTGGCACTCACACACACACCCTCCCTTGTGGGACTGAAAGTTTAGAGCACTACAGAGACTGGAATGGAAAAAAAAAAAAAAAGGAAATCCTAGTGGTACTTATATCAAACAGAAAATGATATGGTTTTTTTTCTGAAGTCTTTCACAGCATGTAAGTGAAAAGGGCACACTGCTGAGAAGTAGAACTGCTTCTCCTTGCCACTGTTCACATTCCTTCTTTAAGGATTCATTTCTATACTTCAAATAAAAATCCCCCAGTCTTGCAATGAATCAGGTTTTTGAAAAAATGGCTCTTAACTATCTTCAATTAAGGCTGAATTACAGCTTTTCTGTTTTGCACTTCATTAGTTCCTTTTTTTTTTTTCAGAATTCAGCTATGTTCAGCTCTCTTCTGATCTAATGAGTTGCTTCAATTTGCATCTGAACAAAAAAATTGTGGAGAGATGATGGATCTCTGTATACTGCAGCACAGAGCACTGTCAGAGCAGAGCAGGGAATAGAAACCTGGAACACCCAGTTCCACACTGGACTGCTGCAGCAAAAAGACTCACAGTGATTTTTCATGCTGCTTAATAACATTTGTATTTACTATTCAAAGTGTTAAAGTCACAATAAATAGCAAAACTACACAAACCATAAACCCTACAATTTGTCCTGAAACAAGGGGGAAAAAGGTGAGCAATATCACGCCTATTGTTAGAAAGATGTTCTGGTGTCTGCAAATTAATTATTTATGGTTCAGTGGCATTATTGTCTTTTAGGAGTCTCTGAGTTTGATATAAATATGTGAAGGAGTGGGAGTCTTTTAGCATGTGGGGATGAAAAGAAGTCAGGGGATTGAGTCATTGAGTATTTTTGTACATGGACCAGCTTTGTCAAAAGATTCAGATCCCCGGGCTGGAGGCAGCCCCAGGTTGTGTCACACACCTTTGTCCCAGGCAGGCTCAGGGGCAGTGAGCAGGGAGCACCAAACCCCTCTGCTGAGCTCTGCCCCATGAACAGATCCTGGAAGGATAAATCCTATTTGTGTGCCTCACAACAACCCCCCTCCTAAACAACATCAGGAGAGGAGAAGAGATTTCAGCAGCTTATTTCTCTCCAGGGCCTCCAGGAGATGTTTGTGAGCCCAGAGAAACCCCCCAGCACACGTGCACCAGAAGGGCAAGTAGTTCCCTTAAAATATCCCCAAACCAAAACAGCTTTCCCACACACCGACAGAGGACTCCCACACTTGTCACACATTCAGCACTGCCAAGCCATTGAAGACATAATGACTGCCCCATTTTTTTGAAGTCTCACTGGAAATGGTTTCACAGCTAAAAGTGGCTCATCAATACATAAACCAAAGAGCTGACTGGCTCCAGCTATTCCTGCCAGGAATATCACTTTCTTTCTAGACAGGACGCATAATATCTTTTTAAAAATCAATATATCAATATAATGATATAAAATATGTAATACATCCAAATACATAACATATCCAGCAGGGTGTGTTGGGAATTCTGTCCAGCTGAACAGTCCAGAAAATATTTTGCCAATCCTGCCTGTGAACTGTCTGTGGTTTCCTGGCCCAGGTACACCAGGCTCACTCACATCACTACATTGGATCCAGTTAAAAACCAGATCACATCCAAACTAATTAATCTTCATTTGTTTCACTTTGCATCCATCCAGCCTCATGAACAGGTCCCTCTCACCTTTTAAACCAACCTTCTTATCCTAGCACAGCTTTCTCCCCCTTGCTGGCTCTCAGTGGTTCAAGATTCACTGAAGTCCAGGACTCTCTACTGTTTTGCTCATTGGCCAAAAAAATCTGGAAGTGTCTTTGGAAAAGAACATTTCACTATAATTCTGCCAGCAATGGTTGGGACATTTTACAGTTAACTGTGTTTACTGTGTACAAGAAATGATGGAAGACTGAGCCCATCCTTAAAGCACACCACCCCTAATAAATGAGGTGTTAATGGGAGAAGAGATGCTCTTAATCCTGTGGAAATTAGGGGCTTGATTCGAGGTCAGGCTGTCGGCTCTCCATCCCTCCATCAACCACCTGCATCCAGGGAAATGCAGAAGCAGAGCAGGATGGTGTTTCTCCTCTTCAAAAAACTCCCAGTACTTGCTAAGCTATCTATGTGTCCAACTTTCTTGCTAAAAAAAATCTTTGATCGATGAAGCTGACAGACAAATAGGACAAAAAATGCTCCAAGGGAATGGTGGTTCTGGTCAGGCTGCAGATTTCCTCACTGGCCATGCAGAAGTGGCTCAAGAAGATTGCTAGCAAAGTGCTTTTACTGGAACATCTGTTTCTCTGGCCATCTCTAATTAGGTTTGCTGGGTTTATTAGCTATTAAAAAAAAAGGCTGCTGTGAGCACCCAAAGGGATCCTTCTCACAGAGCCTGTGAAGCTTGAGAGTTTTGTGTGTCTGTAATCAGAAAACAACCTCTAAACAGTCCAGTGACCTGGTGTGGATGGAGACAGCAGAGATACTTCCAAATGCTCATTTTTAAAGCTCTAAACTACAAATAAAGTTAAAGAATTAGGAGGTGTACAATACTGGCAGATAGCAAAACTGCCATGCTGTGGGTAAGCAGGAGACAAAGCTATGCAACAGAATATTTAAAAGGGTCAGCAAGTGTCCAAATGTACAACTTTGCTCTAGCTTGTCCTGAAGAACATAAATCAATCATGAAATTAAAAGTGGGGACTTGCTGAAGACAAGAAGAACTGCACTACCAACCAACCAACACAACACCAGACCAGGGCTGCCTCATCCTTCTTTTCTGCTCCCCACAAAGGTGCCCCTGACTAAGATTTCAGCATGAAGGATTTAAAGATGTCACCATTATTCACTGCAGGGATTCAGCATCTTACCAAAGTGGCCGATTTTCCATCTCGGAGAAGCGACGATGCTGCCACCAACCCAGAAAAAGTCTTCAGCCAGACGGGCCACTGAGAACTTATTTTGAAGCAAGGGAGATCTTGAGATATCCATATCTGAGCTGGGCTGGAAACAAGCACTGATGGCCCTAGGAGGTATCAAAATTCTGTAGTGCACATTTTCCATGTAACAGAATAAAAATATGATCAGAAAAATAGAAAATAGACATTGATTGCCAAAATCCACTGGTATTTTTCAGGTTGGTTCAGAAGAGTTTCTCAGCTAATTTAGGCCTCTTTCACAGTCCAGATTTGGAACATTAAAATCCCAATAAAATCCTTTTTATTGTGATGTACCCATGACTACTTTGGAGGCTTGGGTGGGCTTCAGTTCAAGATTTTAAAGAAGACACATGAGGCAATTTGGCATGTAGATGGAACCATTTCTGGACAGCAAGGCCTCCTGATGATATTCTTTTCCTCCTGCTGATTCTCTTTTTCCCTTTGGTACTTTCCCAACTCCTCAGCATCATCAAGACATTTCAGCAATTTAGAGTTGTTGGCTCCTCCACTGCTTCCTCCTCCTGACAGCGATTCCCACAAGGAGAAAACCCTTTCCTTTCTTTGGTTACAAGCAGATTTGCAGGTCCCACTCTTTCTGGGGCTCTACCTGCTCTTCAAAACCAACCAACAACATCCTCTGCAGTAAATAATGCACAGGTAACAGCACAATCCATTCCCCTCTCTGCCCTCCTGAGCCACCCTTGCCTTTCACTGTGGATCTGCTCAGGTGCATAAGCTCTTCAGTCTCTTTCCAGGGCTGGAAAAAAAAATAATAATCACATTTTCTTCTCATACAGCTCTTCAAAATATCATTGTGCCAGTCTTCTTCTCTTCTCTGAAGGCTCTTCTCCCTATTTTAATGGACATTTCTGATAAAAGAAAGAATATTTCTCTCTAGGCAGCAAAAACTAGATACGATGGAAACACAGCAACACATGTTTGCTTCAAATCCTAAATCCATCACAGGCACTAATCCTAAAGCTGTGCTCCTGCCCTATCCAGTCAAGGGATTTAGGTGACACGTTACAGCTAAAAAAAAAAAAGGTTTCAAAAAATTCTTCTTCTCCTTCTTCTGCTTCTCTTCTTCATCTTCTCTCCTCCTCCTCTTCCTTTTTCTCCTTCTTCCCCAGCACCTTTCCATCTCACACTCCATGTAGGGATGTCTTTGCAGGCTGGCACAGCCACAGGGGATCTTGCTTAGGGCACAACCAGGCAGCTCCTGTGCCCAGAACTGCTGCAACAGAACCAGGAGCACTGAGGGGGCTCCAAGAGTGACAGATAAAAGCAGGTGAGGATTAATTTTTAAAAAGCACTAAGTCACTACCTCATTCCATTTGAAATGCACCCATTGAACACCAAATACTGAAATCTGTCACTGAGGTTATCACAACCACTTAAGCTACATTAAGTTTTAAGTACAATAGACAATCTCTCTTGCCATCTGTGATCTGTACAAGGAGCCTCATATGCTTCTACCCTGATGAGCTAAACACAAATTGCCCATTTAAAAACACATTCATTAAGTGCTTCCTACTCTTCCTTTCGCAGTTTGAAAAAAGCTTTGGAGTAGTTAATTCTGGAGATGATTCACTCTCAATTACAAGTTGTTTATTTCGCCACCTATGCCCAGAGTTCTTATACTGGGCTTGACTCAGAGTTTAAGCACAGATTAATTCCAAACTAGAACCAAACTGGGTCTGCACCATGGGAAGCAGTGATGCTGTGTACACTCTTGCCACTATTTATTCAAACATTTCAACCACAGCCTTCCACCCTCCTAAGGCATCTTTCAAGAGCAATTTAGTGAGATGGCTGCAAACTGTCATCAGGGAAAGAGCAACCTCTCCTGTAAAATGCTCAGGAGGATATATGCATCCCACAGAAAACTCTGCCCTGAAGGGAAGAACAAAGGAAACTTTGTTCTAAAGATCCTAATCCTTTCTTCACGTGAAGCCTGGGCCAGGATGAGAGCTGGGACCTGTGAGTTTCATTGTCTGCTTCTCTGAATTCCCCAAATAAACCCACAAACACTTTTGTGTAATGTCCATGCTTTAGAAATACCACCTTAAATGGTGAGAGTGTCACTGCTGTACCTCACAGGGAAGGAGAGAGAACTCAACTTTGAGGCTCTCAATTACAAGGAGACAGAGTTAAGGCAAACTTCTGCATAAACCAAAAGTATTGCAGCTGTTTAGCTCTTTTTTTCCCCTCTTGCAGTACTAATCAGGTTTCCTTGCAGTTTTCCAGGCTGTACATGACACAAAATCAGTGGCTGGCACAGATTTCCCTTCAAAATTCAAATATCAATTCTCCCAGGACATCCTAGAGTCTGCATTCACCATTTATGAGTTATCAACCTGGAGATAAGGGAAGAGAGGAGAAGAGTGAAATGTAATTCCCATTGCAGCATTGCTCAAGATATTGGTTTCATGGCTCATAATTAGAATTCTGCAAATGCAGGGCTTCAAACGTGGATTTGGTTTTATTTGAGCAGAGAGAAATGCCGATGATTTATAGCACTGGAAAAGAACTGTTACAATATTCAAGTTAAAGTTAGATTTTTAATCCTAAGAGCACACAGAGAAGGTTAATTTAAATTATTTCAGTTGACTATTCATAGACCCCTTCAGGCCTCCTAAGAAAATCCTCATGGAAACAGAGATAAATAAAATCTTTCAGAAGGCTCCTCCGTTTATTATGCTGGATAACAGTGTGGAAATGCAACAGGGAATAACAAAGGGTTAAATTGGACACAATCCCTCTCCCAACTCTTAAGCACACTGAGCTGAGGACTTAGGATCTAAGCCTACTGAAAGGGGTTTCTATTCTTGCCTCTCCTGACATCCTCAGAGAAATCTTGCTCACCTGACTCAACACGGGGATTAAAGACTTCTTTCCACAGCACTTCAGGAACTTATTATTGTCTGAGTGTAACAAAGGCTTTTCATGCCACGAAACAGATTTTAAAACCAACAATGTCTCAGTCTCCAGGCTGGCCTGTGGCTTAGCTAAAAATGGAACTCGGAACACTTGAACAATGCTGGAATGTCAAAGTCTTGCAGAGGAAGAAACTCACTGAGAGTGCCAGAGGAGCCAGACTCCATCCCACAGAAAGAACATCTTGAGGAACACACAGGAGCACAACACACATATGGTTTGGGAGCTGGAGAAAAGGGAACAGGATGGAGATCCTCCTGAGACAAATGGGTTTATCATTAATGCAATCCTTCAGGATGGAGGGATTCACTTGGCTGCTGAGGGATGGAAGAAGTGTGAACAGTTATGTAAGACATGGGGAAACAGCTGCAGCCCTCAAAGTAGAAAAAGCAAAACTAGAAATTTCGATATCCTGACTGCCAGAGACATTAAATGTTACAGAGTTTGCAGTGTATTTGACCTGCAAATCCACCAGGATTAGACCTGTGGCTCCCCAGCCATGCACTCCCCTTACCTTTGCATGGACACACTACAGACCCAGTTTAGCAGATTAACAAACTGACCTCGTCACACGAGGCTGACTCTGAAACACTGAGCCACTCAAGGGCAGCTACCAGTGATACACAGAAGAACTTTGATACAGATACTCCCATTTCCCCCTTCCCACCCAGGGAAATCTTGCTCCTAATGGCTGTAGAATCACAAGAAAATTATTGCCAACTAACAAGACAGTCATAAAATACAAGGAGGAAACAAACAGAAGATATCAGTGCCTTCTGGCACACCTCTCTCATTTACTTTTACCCTCCCTGTTGCACTTTCAACTCTAAACCCAGTCAAAAAAAAACCTGTAAAAACTGCAGAAACTCCATGTACAGCTACATCTTAGCTACCCCAGCCCAAGATCTTCACAGGAGTCAGTCAGCCTGTTACCTCCTTCTGAAGCACTAAATGCAAAGCTGTTTCTGAAATACCAAAAGCAAATACATCTCATTGAAGCCCACATCACTGAATACAAGTCAGGAATACTCTCAGTTATGGTAAAGGTTCAAAACCCCTCATACATGGGCACAAACACAAGCAGCAGGAGATGACTGGACTTGATGAACCGGAGGTGAATGATGTTCATTCACCACTTTTAAACATGTGATTTATGTTTCTTCCCTTTCCCCCAGAAATGCTGCTTCCAAGAGGTCTAAAGCAGCATGAACTGGGCAGCCAGAGCAGCCAGCTCAGCTGCAGTTTCTCTTCTCTCTGCTGGAGTCATTTATCTCTGTGTTTCCAATGCACTCTGCCTTTTCACAGCTGTGTCTGTATGCAGCAGCTGCCCACTGTTTTTAATGTGGCCTCTTCCCAAGAAGAGGGATTTGGGGAGCAGATGCTGATGGAAAAAAGACATTCACTGTTACATTTTCTATTTTTGTCTTTCAACTCAAAACTTCTATATTAGTTCTATTAAGAATTGACTAAATCAATCGCTTTCAGATGGTTTTGGCTCAGAAAGGCCAGAGCACCTGCTCTGGGGCCACAGCCTTATCCCAACTGTGCATAAGCTGCCTTTTCCCTAATTGTAGCCCAGCTCCACCCTGCCATGGGCACAGGCAGAGCCTGCCCGACCATCTGGCAGCACCTCTAAGCACAGTAATCCCCCTCGAGATTAACACCACCCATCTTGCCTGGATCGAGTGGAATTCAGGTTATTCCCTGGCCTCTGTGCCTCACCCACCAGGCCTCCATGTAGAACATCTGTGCACTGGCTCAGAGCATATTCAGCAAGTTATTTAGCTCATCTGAAATACACCTGTCTTCAGTGCCCATCCACTGGGAGAGGCTGGAACATCACATTTTCCTGGTGCTCCTTTCCATGCTGGAATTCACAGTGGGCAAGCCCCAGGACAAGCTGCTTTAGGCAACCACAACCATGAGCGTTCCCAGGGCTCCCCAAAAGTGTTTAGAAAATCCCATTATTAAAATGAACCAGTTGTGAAATCCCTTAAATTACTTCATTCACTTGAAGAAGTGTTTGTGGAACGGGGACCCATTAGCAACAACAGAACTAATTTAATGACAATTACTCTGCCTCCTGCCATGATGTTTAGTTCTCTTGGGCTCATCTGGAAAAAAATGATGCAATTATTTTAATTAAGTGAGAACAGGCTTTGTGATTTGAGCTGTTGAAGTCTTTTCCTTGCAAAGCTGTTATAAACAAATTTTGTCAGGTGTAGAAAAGTGTCAGCATAAAATGAAGATTTTAAGAACTATAAATGGTGCCCTAAGGTCACCTTGTCTCCAACCACCAACTCATATAAGAAAATATCCCTACACACTTAATTGAAGTAAGATCATAAACCCTTTCCATTTAAAGGTCTTTCAGTGCTTGACCATCTGTTCAGGGCCATGGGCCATAAACACAGAGAGGGAGATTAAGGCAGGTTGGGACAAAAGCAATCCATCAATATGATTACTCCTTCTAGGAAAACCCCTCTAAGAATTCAAGGATTCAAGGCAAAATGGGCACAGGAATGCAAGACAGTTTGAAAGACATTCAGAAAAGACACCTGATACTGAAATGCATCACCACGAAGTGATTTTAACTCACAAATTTTACTTCTGTATTTGGGATGAATTTGAATGTATTCTATCTCTATAAATTCAGAACTCTTCTAGACCTTCCTTTTGTGCCATGTACATTTTGAAAAATGTGACAGACTCCCTATTTCTTCAAATATAGACCAGTTTCATGAAGGATGGGGAAAAAAAGGAGCTGCAATGACTCTAGGAATAACTCAGCCTCTGTCTTCAGTGCTTTTCTCAGCTTCTGTGACATCTGAGAGACATCCTTACACGGCTGTTCTTTGAATTTTCCTTAACTTATCAGAAACTTATCACTCAACAGAACCCAGCGTCTGTAAATCTCAGAAACCAATGGCAGGTCTTTCTGGAAGCTTGAAAGATGAGCATAATTGTGGTTTCCTTCGAGCAGGAACCACCTGCTGTAATCCCTGAGGGGAAGATCCCCAGCAGAAAGCAGCACAGAGAGTGCAGGGTGCTGAGCTGGAGCCCACAGGGCTGCAGTCTCACAGCTGATTGCCCAATTTCACTTGGTCCTGGATTCAGTGGGGCTCAGGTAAACATACAGCAAGTAAAGTAATTGCTCCTGGGATCTTACAGGAAATCTGTTCCTATCTTTTGCTATGGCCTCCAATATCCACCTCAGCTCGAAACAAAGCATCCTGACAGATTCATTTCTCCCCAGGGCTTAGAGCCAGAAGATAAGCAGGCATTTGAAGGCTGATGAAAGTGTCAGCTCCGTGGCTGAACTGGAAAAATGGGCTTTCAGGAAAATATTTCACAGAGATCCACATTTAACAGCAGTTCTGGACTTTGTTCAGTACTGGCAGATCCACATTCACTCCATGTCAGATCACATCATGCCAGAAAATTTAGTTGCTCTCTGCCACATAATGTCTTTAGACCTGCAGAGGCCAATATTTATTATCCTGCAGAGGCCAATATTGATTATCCCTCTGTAATTCCCTGAAGTGGGAAAGCTTTCCCATTTAGCTGGACTCGATTCACGTTCCCCACACAAATGATTGTCAGGGACAGAAGGGATATGAATCAGCAATCTGCACGTATGGCACCAGTTAATTTGAAGTTGTCCACTTAGCATTAATGTGACATTTTCTTTGCAATGTTTCCCTATTTCTTTTTTAATCAAGTTGAAGATGAGGCATCTGGAAACCGTGTCTACTTGAGGGTTAGACCAGCAGAAACAACATCTTCAGTAAAAGGCAAAATCAGGAGGGATGATGCTGGAGAACCAGAGAACACCTGAGTATTGATCTTCCCCAGTGAGAGACAGTGTGCAAATGCTGTTCCTGGGAGTCTGTAGCAGTTTGGAGGCTGAGATTCTGCAGCCACATCCCTGAGCTGTTCCACTGGAAGATGTTTGCCAGCTGCCACATCTTTGAAGGATTTTCCCGGACAAGATGCTTCTCTCAGGACGTGGCCCATTCTGACAGTATCAGTTGTTTCTTTACTGGTAGCTGAACATTTCAGAATTACTGGGAACAAGGAATATTTTGGATCATCATCAAGGACTCCTCAGACCCTAGGCAGCCAGAACCCCTTAAAAAAAGGAGTGGCAAATCACTGGGACACCAAAGCCTTGAGAGCCTGGGTGTTGGTGCCTCTCACTATGAATGTTTGAACAGACCATCATCTGAAGGCTTCTGGAAGCTTCCATACACTGGGGAATTACTGGCTTCAGGTGCATCATGACTGGTTTTACATCTAAGTGGGAGGAGAATCCCATTTCCTTTTAATGCTCCAGATGACAGCAAGAAGGTGGAACCCTTTAAAAAGAACCTTCATGCAACCCCCTGCCCGTGGCTGCAGCCCATGGAAGCCCTGCCCATGGAAGATGTGCTCTTTCCAGTCACCCCATTTGTGTTCCAGGGGTCTCCACTCCCTGGCTTAGAAGGACACCACCTGGCAGGAACACCCAGCTGGTGTAATCACAAACAGATTCAATCTCAGCCTCCGAAGTTTCCTACTGCAAGCAAGGAATCAACCTGAGAACTGCGACCTGGATGATCTCCAGGGAGATCCTCGGGTGAGAACCCCTCTCTCTCGTTCCTCTTTTCAAAAGTTGGAAGCTGAAGCCAGTAGGAAGAAGCCAAAAGGACTTTGGGTGACACAATTCCTGCTCCATCACAGCTTCCCTGAGGACCTTGTCTGTTTAAGGTACAAATGCACACTCGTGTGTCAGGTTTCAGAGAACAATAACTGGACCAGGAACACTCAGGCTGTCCCATCATGACATTTTCAAAACCAAACTCTTCTGGCTTTCAGTCCTGAAACACTTCTGTTAGAAAATGCAATCATTAAAAGTGTGTTAAGGCTCTCCACTGCCAGAGGGCAGGGCGAGATGGGATATTGGGAAGGAATTGTTCCCTGTGAGGGTGGTGGAGCCCTGGCACAGGGTGCCCAGAGAAGCTGTGGCTGCCCCTGGATCCCTGAAGTGTCCAAGGCCAGGTGGATGGGGCTTGGAGCAGCGTGGGATAGTGGAAGCTGTCCCTGCCATGGCAATATTTTGGGTCCCAAGACAATATTTTATGTCCCTTCCAACCCAAACCATTCCACAATTCTATGATAAATGCACCTTCAGCCAACTCAATCCAAAACTTAAGGATTTACACATTCTGAAGATTTAAGATAACCACCTTCTTTCCCTGGAACAAAAAAAGTTCTTGCATAGGAAATTGTTTCTCCCTATCTAGCACATTGCTCAATTAAAGCTTCCATGCTCCCAAATCTCCAGCCTCTATGCCAGCAATATGGTACAGGTAAATAAATTCTTATGCCAAGTATTAAAATCTGCTTTTTTGCTTTTTAAATAAATATTGACAGTGCCCAAATGCATCTCATCATCTCTGTTTCATCCTTAACAAATCTCCAAGGAAATATTGGTTAACATCTGTTTGTTTTTGTGATGCACACGGAGACTCTCTCATTATTTACCTGAATTGTTTGCATACTTCTCAGATTCATTAAATCTGTTGCAGCCTAGGAGTATTCTTGGATTTTATATTAATTTCATCAATAAATAAAACTATTTCCAAAATGGAAACAACAATGGCAATTTCTGTGTACAATAGAAGCTTTTCCTATGTGATGCTCTACGGTCACCCTCTTCTTTTTTTAATTACAGCTCTGCTCTAGAATGGGACCCTTTAAAGTCAATTTGCTGTAATTCTCACATCCACATCCTTCCTCAGTTACTGGAGCAGTATTTGCTGCAGTGCTGAGTGACTGCACAGGTACAGCCACACCTGTCTGAGTTACCTGCTGTCCTTTTCTCAGGGAATGGCATTGCTGGAGCTTATTTTTGGTATTTTAATAACAAAGAAATGGCAAAGCCAAACCAGAGCTCATGGGTACGAGCTTTGGTTCTGACATCCAAGTTAGAACCAAGCATTTTTCCACTTTGGTAAAGTTTTCATCTAGAAATGATTTTTAGAAAAGAAGAGAGAACTTTAAGGAGTGCTTCCTTCAAAAGGTATTGAGGAACATGGCACTGAGCATTGATAGTTGAATGAGGGGTACTGCTCTGCCTTCCCAAAGACACCAAGGTGTGAGACCAGTGTCCAGAGCAGCTTTTTTGAGCACACAGAACCCAAGACATCCTTCTTTACTTGTTGCATAACTCCTGTAAAACCACAAGCCTCACAGGCATAAAACACAGAATGCACACAGACAAGCACCCGGGCACTGGAGTCAATTAATGTACATCACAGGGAAGGGTTTGTCTCTCTGGGCTTTTCCTGGGGAAATAAAGCTTTTAAAAATAAAAACTGGGCTTTTGAGAATTGGTCTTGAGTTGATAGATTCCTTCAGCAGCCATCAGTACGGGAGGGATGAGCACCAAGTCCAGCATGCAGGACACTGCAGCACAGTTTTCCCAGCTCGAGGCACTTCTCTGACTTCACCCCTGGTTTAATCCCATCAGGGAAAACTTCAACCCAAACTGATTCTGTGCACTCTTCTTGTTGGATGGGTGTAAAGAAACTACATCTAATGAGTAGCAAATCACCTGTTTTAAAAAATTAAAACAATACAGCTGACTCACAACAGTGCTGGAGTCTCTTTTCTCTCTTCTAATGTGGGTAGCAGAAGGTCTCTGGTTAAAAATAGAAAGCCTTTCTTATGGTGACAGCAGCTAGTTAAGCAAGCAGAAAAGCAACATGAACATACCTGGTGCACTCCTTCGTTGCACACTTCATGCAGGAGCAAACAGCCATTAGAGATACATTTATTATTTAAGCTTTAGTGATAGTAGGAGGCAAAGGTAGAGCAAAAGCTCCCTTAAGAACCTGCTGTATTTGTTTAAAGCATTTAAGTTTGAATAACAGAAAAGAAGTGTCCAAGGAAGCTTTGTAAACTACACTTTACAGCAAAACTAATTTCCCTCAGAAAGGTGGTTAAAATAAACATTTCCCCCTTACCTTTTTCTGGACTGAGGCATTTAACTGTGCTTGCATCATCCATATTCCAGTGAGAGATTCAAGTAAAAACACCAGAGGAAGCAGCAAAGACCATCTGCACATCCCTGATCTTTCAAAAGACTCTTCTAAAGAATGAGGAGAAGAGCATTGCCTGCTTTCACTGCAGCATCCGAGGGCTCCCAGGGATGCCTGCTGCCTGTGCTCTGAGCAGGCTCATCCTTTATTCCCTGTGCAGGGGTGCAGCAGGAGCTGCTGCCAGGTAGAAACCAGCGCAGGAGCTCAATGAATGTTCCCAGCCTTTCCCTGCAACTCAAGTGTTCAGCCACCTGGGATAACTGTTCCTTAACTCTTTGCCTCCCTGCTCTCAGGCAGGACGTGGGGGATGTCTTTTGCTTTACTCCCTTGGAAAAGAAGTGAAGGAAAAACTTGTGGATGTCAGCAAAGAAGCACAGAGGATAATTCACTTTTAATTCCTCTGGGATGTATTGCAGTAGGCAGCAAACGTCAGCGAGGTGCTACTTCATTTAAGAAGGGAAAAAAACCAACCTCTTTTTGATGTTAATGCCTCCCCTGTGTCCATTCAGCATCCTACACATTGTTGTGGGATCCTCCCAGACTTGCTTAAGTTTAGAAAGCAAGTCTACAGCTACTGATAAAAATAGGCGAGCTGTTCTCTTTGGATTTCTTTCTAATCCCTTTTCTTGGCAAAGATGATAAATTTCCCACCTTTTTAACTGGCAAGGAAATATTAATGCAGACTTAATGGGATATGGCTAGGAAACAATGCACATTATTGTAGTCTGTGTCCCAAAGCACAACACAGCAGAAGAGACAGACACAGACCTCTGAGTCCTGTCTAAATCCTGGAGAAGAATTTCAGCTTCTTGGTATGAGGGTGCTGCCTAAAAATTCCAACCAGGAATAGTTCCTGCCCCTCCTACATGCCACTGAAATACACAGGATAAAACAATTTGTTCCTTTGAGGTCTTGAAATCTAATTAAACAGGAATGATAAAGGATTGGAAGAAGTTAGTCTCCCCTCTAGGCAAGGAATCTGAAGCTGGGGGGGCAGGGTAGGCAGGATCACAGGATCCTGCCCAACACCCAGGGCATGCAGCCCTGCAGGCAGTGACCTCTCCCAGGTTCATCAGGCACTGCTGCTCTGGATCCTCTCCCCACCTGACTGCAGGGGCTGAGCCAATCTGTTTGTGCTGTTTGACGTGTCCCTCTTGCCTTGCACCCCCTCATCCTGCACATGAGGTGCTGTGTAATGCCCACAGGGTCACCCTTCTCCCACCCCACTCTCCACACTGGGAATGCTGCCCCTTGTTCCCAGCTCCCAGCTGCTGCAGCTGGACTGTCCTGCTCTTTCCACCCTACATCATCTTTGCATTTTAGCTATCAGTGGCTACTGCAGAAAGATCAAGATCTTTGCAAGATCTGACCCAACCCTCTACAGTTTTCACTTAGGCATGAATCCCATGGTCATTGCCATCTAAGGAGTGGCTCCAGGATTTGCCTCGAGTTTCCTCTCAATAAAACATTATCCTATTTGCTTAGTGGCTTTCAGCACTAGCTGTGTCCCCCGAGGTCTCATCTCCTGAGCAACCCATCCAGAAGCACTTGAGGAGCACTTACAGCAGGAGCCTCTGGGGCCTCGTGTATTTACACCAGGTTACATTTGGGTAATTCCTCTTGCAGCCACTGTGCTGTAACACAGGCTTATCAGGATGAACACTGCAGACAGTGTGCCAGGTTTATCCCAAAAGTAACTCTCATTTCTGTTCTTATTTCCTGTTGGCAAGGGCAGGTTAGCAACAAATCTCCGTCTCATACCAGAAGGGAGAAGATGGGCAAGTGCTGAGGCCAGAAAATGTCTGTCAGACAGCTCCTCTGGGGACTCCCAGGGCAGGAAATCTTCACACTGCACAGTAGGCTCACTGCTAGAGACAAACCTCCCATTCAACACCATCTATTCCTCACAACCTGGGCAAGAGACAGAGCAAATTTAAAGATAACAGCAAAGGATGATCAACTAGTTCACTAATTACCCCATCAAATTGAGCAAAGCTTGTTGCTTCACCAGGCTACGCTTTCTTTAGAAGAAAAATATAGTCCCATCTGAGACCATTAGAGATCCAGAATCAGTACCTAATTACTGTATGATACCAATTTCAGAAAATGAAATGTTTTGTTTCTCTGGGAGTTTTTTGCTGTGCAGTTAGAACAGGGTCACAGAACAAACGTCAGAGAAACAACAACACATGCAAATTTTTTGAAATAAAGAGAACACAGACTGTGCTATCATCAAGACCAAAGCATTTTACATTAAAAGATTCTCTTATTCCAAGTAATGTCTAGTCCAAACCAGGAAATTTCCCTGTGCAAAGACAATCTGCTTACTCTTGAAATCAATGACGAACTTTTATCTGACTTTTGTGGACTCTGACTCACACCAGAAGTTCAGACATGACTGGGAAAGGTCTCCAGCACTCCAGTTTGGAGAGCACAGTGCTGGCATGGAGCAAACCTACCCCGTTGTCAGTTCCATATTACACAAAGCATAGCATGCCCTAATTCCTTCATCCTCCATTCCCAGCTCTCCAGCTCTACCAAACAGAGCAGAAGAGCCACTTGTGGTGTGCTGCTGTCACATCACAAAGGTTTAAAGTCCTAGGAAGGGACTAGAAGGGGCCAGGAATTCTCTCAATTCCTACTTTCCAAGATATGCAGAGGAAGCCCAGAGTGATGCTACCGACCCTGATTAGAGGAGCTGAGCCATGACCTGACAAAGATCTGCCCTTGCTGTGTGGCTGCAGTGTCCACACAGGATCCTGAGCTGTCCCAGACCTCTGCCAGGGCCACAGCACCATCCTGGCTGCCTGGGAAAGGAGCAGGGCACTTCCAGAGAAACAGCAGCAAGCACCCAAGCTGACAGCACAGCTCTGGCAGGTCACAGTGGCGCACACTCTAAGGCTACATTATAATTTGACTACACACTCACCTACACATACATCCTTCGTCCCAAGGCTCCTGCTGCCACATTTTATCACACTCTTAGACCTATTTCCTGGCAGAAATAACAGAGATCTTGTTGCCCAGCACAGGGGAGGAGTGTTAGCACTGCTGGGGGCTGAATGAGCCAGCTGGGAAATGCAGCACCACCACGTTACACCATGGTTAAGTGGAGAATGGAACATCCACAAGGCCAGGGATGTTCTAAATAACTTCTGAAAGTCCAACACTGAGCCCTTGTTGAAAGCCATCAAACTCCATCCAGAGTTCCATCTCTCACAATCCGTGGCATCACTTCAAGACCTTCTATAAATCAACTTCAACACATGTGGGTGTCTGTTCTTAAGTTTTTGTTCCCATAGTTACCAATGTACTTTACCACAGAAGAGAACAGCAGGTGGCAAGACATAGAACAAAATCACCATTCTTTTAACATATGAAGAGTTGGGAAGTTTCAAATTAAGGTTTTATTGCAAAATGTTTACAGACAGTAACCAAGACGAACACTATCAGATCAGAAAACTCTCACATCCTTCCATACATTTAATCCTGAGACAACAAAAAATTCAACATCCAGTAGGATGATCAATCTCCAGGCCTGCATCAGATGATGCCATGGGGTTGCACAATCTAGTGCAGCAATAGTTTTGTCTTTGTAATTTGAAATTCTCCCTAGGTCCCCTTGATACCTTCCCGTGCACTTTCTGCAGAGAAAAGGTGAAGAGGCCCAGCACACTGTGTACAAGATAGATTTCTCCAAACAAAATTATCTTTTTGGGATAGAAACAGTAAAAACAACCACCAATTGTTGTTTTAGTCTGTTCAACTAAAACAACAATTGACTTGAAGGCTGCTATCAAAACTCTCACAGCTTGCAAGTAATAACTTCTCCATTGTCAACACAAATAGAGGGCAAAATGACTGGCATTGAATTGCTGTAAATACCAAGGAGATGCTTTGCATAAATAAGTTTTGTGACTCTTTCTATAATGAAATCAGGCACTGTGGTACTGTGTGCTGTCCATTGCCTTCTGCTCCTCCTCAGGCAGAGGAACAAAGGTAATGTCCTTCACGTGTCCAGTGCTACAGGCTCCCATCCTGTCCCATGTGTCTGACAGCAGGACAGGAATCAAAACTTAAAAGCTGATTTCTACCTGCTCCTGCTCCTGAAACCCTCTGCCAGTGACCAGCTCACCTCCCTGGGGCTCACCAGTCTGTTTATAACACAGAGATATCAACCATTCCCTTGGCTCTCAGAGATATCAACCATTCCTTTGGCTCTCAGAGATATCAGCCATTCCTTTGGCTCTCCCTTTCATCCCCCTTCTCCCAAACTTCTACTGAACACCAGAAGGAAAGAGAACACTGAGAAAGTTGTTTGAACTAAGCTGGTTTAACCTGATTTTTTCACCGCTGTTTCACAATAAACAACATTTACAATCTTTATTATTTCAGTCTTAGATCTTTTTCTGATTTGGAGATTGGAAGAACTGTTTTGGTGGCCTATTTTCTTATAGACCCATAAATCATCTTGGCTGTTTGAGGTTTTCAGGGAACGCAGATTTTTCCAAGAAAATCTGTGTTACATAAGATGGGAAGATGCTCATGTCTAGCAGAGAAGGGGGAAAGGCAGTAATGAAAGAAGGCAAAAACAGTTTCAAAGAGATCTTGGGCTCTTAGAAAGCCTTTAGAAGTAAAGCTCAGCTACCAACCAGACTGAACTAGTCCTGAGTTCTCATCCACTTCAGTGACAAGAACAGTCACAGCACCACAACCCCAGCCCCACACACCACGAGCCTCTCTGCAGCACTTCTATTTCTGCGGGGTTTCAGAAACAAGTTTTCAAACTCCTGACTAACAATCTGAAAATGAGAAAGAGCATTGGCTGGACTGCTTTCTTTAGACAAAAACACTTCAGTGAGTAGTTTATGCTGTGTGCAGGTGATAAAATCTGGAGGTGCTGCAGTGACAGCTGCAGACAGACAGATGTGTTTGCTGCTGGAATTCCTGCTACTTCTTTTCAGACCACTAAAAGGAAAACATAAAAATCCTATGGCTTGCTGCTCCTCTTTGTCCCTCCAAGGTTTACAACTGAAAAGTTGAACTCTGTGTTATATCTTGCTGCACAATTGCTCTCATTGTGGTATCATTAAATATCTGACAAGCTACAAGCAGCCCACGGGCACCTGTGCAAGCTGCCTTGCAGAGTGGCTGCATGGCTCTGGCTGTGCCTCACCTGCAGCCAGAGCTGCTTCCCAAATTCAGGAATTCTGTACAGAATACAGAATTCTGTGTCCCAAATTCAGGAATTCTGTACAGCCAGAGCTGTCAGGCCAACACCCAGCTGCCCCTGGGAGCTGGACACCTTAGGGCAGGCAGATCTTCCAGGTGTCCTAGCAAGGAGTTTTGTTTGATCCTGGAGATCATTTCCCTTCCCTGTGACTGTAGTTCCTCCCTCACAACACTTTCCCTGTCTTTTCTACTTAGTTTTGTCAACTCCTCCAGTGAGGTGCTAAACCTCAGTTACTCCAGTGGGTCTGGTTATCTCAGATGCATCCAAGCAACAGAGACACGGCTCACAAAGATTAATGTTAAATTGCCTCAGATCCCTTTGTTTCTCCACACAATCTTTTTTCTCCCCTTAAAAATAGAAATGCATTAATATCCTTGCTTGAGTGCAGCCCAGCAGAGGTGCTTTTTTTCCATGTTTCTGCTGTGAGTAGTGGAGGGAGGCTGCTCACAGCTCCCTGCTCCTGGTCCTGTTACTGCTTCTGACATATTTGCACCCTGCAGCCCATTGTCTGCAAAGCTCTGAGAATCTGGTGTCAGCACTGTGGGAGAGCTGTGGAAAAGGCACCAAACAACCACAACCAGAGGAGAACCATGGCTGCCTGAACTGCATGGATTGTCCCTAGGAACAGATAATAACCTGCTTCAGGGTAAATCACACCTTTGGTGTATGCTGGGGACAAGATATGAGATACCCAAGATGGGAGTGGAGCCAAGAAATAAATTAATCATTTCATTTTTCAGCAGACAGCACTCTGACACATATGACAAAATCTCCTGAGCTAATTCTCTCCCAAAATCAAAACTTGCAATTCATTCAGTCACAACTGTGACATGGATTTCTGAGCACAGACACAGTTCTCAGACAGTTGAGCCATGAAAAACGCACGGTGGGGTGGAATTGATTACTAATTAGTAATAGAAGACACAAGCTTGCATCCATAGAAAACAGCTGTGCTGCACTCTGCTCCATTGTCCCAAATAAATTGGAAAAGATAAATGCATTGCTCTGTGAGGCACAAAGTAGATGAGGCATTCATGCTTTGTTAAACTTTCCAGACACTCGAGGGTGTTTGAAATTATGATGCATGTTAAATTTAAGCAGATTTATTATCCACGTGCTCCCAATGCAATGAACACTTCACTGCCTCACATTTCCTACTTTAAAAATAGCAGATTTTCCAGACTGAACACACACATGTGTCTTGTGTAGGTCTAACACAAAACTTTTAGTCATACAGATGCTCTGAAGCAGCAATTAATGACAAATTTTAAACATTTTCCTATATATTTATGCCCACACAGCTTCAGGTGCCCACAAGAGCAGGTACAATAAAAGACTTCCATAATAATAGTGGAGAAGTGCCGGGTCTTTTTAAGCCAAAGGAATTTTGTGTACTTTGCATCAGAAGTTCTTAAATAAAAAAGTTTCATCATGAAGCACTCAGATCACTCCACCTGTTGCCAAAATGAGGACAAAACAATTTGCACTCTTAGGCCTGATAATTAGCTGGTTGCAGCCCTAATACATTTGGGTTTGGATAAACATTGTCCAAACTTTGTTTGTCCACACAAGATTGAAGCAGAGGATGAAGATGCAGCAATACAAGATCACTATAGAATGTAGAAATTATCATTCACTATCTGCACTAATTAGGACCCTGGGTACTCATTAAGAGGAACCAACTCACCTTTTTGCACAGTAAAAAGGTGTCTCAAATCATACCTTTTTGTAGTGTACTTTGTATTTTGTAATTAGAACAAATTCCCACAGCAGATACATGAGATTTCTGTGTCAGGTTTTCGGTGTGTAGAGAAACCAAAAATGAGATATCTGAGTTCTACATGAAATTTTCAGGCTTGTTCCTTTACTTCCCAGCACTCTCCTTATGCAATGCTTTAATTTAGACTATCCTGAGTACTGGTGCAGAATTAATCAGGTCAGCAAAGGGCCTGCCAGCCACGATTACTGCACCTTTAAATACTCCTTTTCACCACCAGTTCAGCTGTTACTCTTCTATTTTTAAATCAGTTTCAAACTCAAGACCCACAGGCAGGGGGCAAATCCTTCCCCAAAAATGCCACGGACAAGAGACCAACACCAACCTCAGCTCTTGAGGTTATTCCCCTTTTTCCTACAGCTTGTTTACTGGATTGTTAAGCATTCTGGCAGCAAATGGAAGGGGGTGGGGAAGAAGACGAGCTGCCACATTTCTAAAATTAGCATCTTCTGTCTCCGAGAAGCCTGTGGAGATTTAAAAAAATTAGGTTTCTCTGCAAGATGCAGAGAGATGTGGAATTTAAACTGCGTTACACAGCTAAAACCCTGAGCTGTGTTTCATACCTGCAAGCTAGTTCACCTACCTTCCCTTTCATCCTCCTTCTCCCAGCTGTCAGTTGGAGACTGTTACAAAATACCTGGTCCATTTTACTGGAAAAGGTAATTGCATTCTTGTGCCTGTCATCCCCAGGACACCTTCAGCCTGAGCTGCTCCGTGGGGTCACAGACTCGTTCCCTGCTCCAGGTCACTCCTGCTGGGCTCTCACACAGCCTCTGTGGGCTGCCATTCCCTGCTCACTGATCTCCTCCCCTCAGCTGGGGTTGTTTTGGTGCTCAGGTACCAGGTGCTGCCCTGCCCAAGGAATGTGTTGTGTCCTTCTGTGTCCAGCTGCTGTGCCGTGTCCTGTGTGGACAGAGCCAGGATTGCTCCAGTTCCAGAGCTGAATTGTACAGATGTCTTGGTTTGAACACACACACTGCCATGAGAACACCATTAAAAGTGACATTTTGATCTTTGCTGTTTATTAATAAAACCCAACAGTGACTGTGCCTCAGTTCCTTCAATGCCACCGTTGCCATTTGTTCTGCACAAAAATATCAGAATATTGTAACAGACCTGTGCTGAACAATCCTAACCGAATACTGGGCTTTCACAGATGGGCTGTTAGTTAGAAATGGAAGAGACTCAAGAATAAAACTCCAGTTTCTTTCCAAGAACCACTAAGGGTGCCAAAGACTTCCTTTGGATCACCTCATGGAGGAACCAAAGACTCAGCCATGACACAAATGCAGACTGGCACAGGCAGAATTAAAACATATGGGACTGGAAGGGCTTGTTCCAAAAGTCCCTTTTCTTCTTTTAGCAATTATATTTATTCTACTCCTATTACAAGTCACAGTTCATGTCTTATGACAACTATGTATGCTTAGATTTCTTTCAGGTATTGGAAGAATCAGTGGGCAGTGTTGCAGCAGAGAATTGCGACGGTTTTCTTTCAGGATTTCTACAAAGGAAAGTGCCCAAAATAATTCATGTATTTTGAATCAACATGTTTTGGTTCATCAAAATAGTTACTGGCTTAAAAAGCACATGAGATAGTATATAGTATAAGTTATTTATATATATATTATAGATTAGATGTGCCTGGTAGTATGTAGTATAGATTAGATACAAATCGATTGAGATGAGATGATTTAAAACAATAAAAAAATCTGCACATTTTGTTCTAAGACTGAAAAAATAGGTTTATTTGAACCTCCAGTGAAATATTTTTTCTTTTTAATCTGACACGAGAAACAAATCTAAAAAAATTCAGTTCTACAAAGCATTTCCCATTTGGTGAAACTCCACAGAGCCAAAGTCAGTGATTTCATTCAAGTTGCTCAAGCCACCTCTTAGTTAATATGTTTAGTATAAAATTTTTCTGGACCTGAGTCTTGCAGATAAAAGATGAGCTTTCCAAGTACTTCCTGACTGGAGACAGAAAAATCCCATAAAGCTGACCCAAAATCCAGCAGAGCAAATAAAAGGGTTCAAGAGACACAAGCCTAGGCCCTGTCACATCCCAGGGCTGTGCTACAACAGCACAGAGGTTATGCAGCACAGGAGGTTGCTGCAAGTCAATTCTCTGCACACACCTCTGCCTGTCACTGCCAAATTACAATTACAGTCACCCCTTTGAGCTATTTGCCACTGATTATATGAATGCACAGAACTCAGTTTATCTGATTACCCAGGCTGAGCAGCAAAAAATGAACCTGCAAGCAGCAGCTTCACTGCTCTCAGTGACACCCTGCACCCACTTCATGTTTGCTCTGCCCTCTCAGGAGGGAAATTTCCAGGGTCAGAACTTTCACCCAAAGCTGATCTCACTCCCAGGTGCCCAAAGGCCCCAGTGCATGAAACCCTCCTGTCTCTCTTTAAGGGAAACCCCTGCCCCCACCAGAGCAGGGAACTCAGCCTGTCCTCACTGTCCACAGGCCAGGGTTTGTTCATCCTTGTAATAAATTATGGATGCTCCCCCATACTCATCTGTTACTCAAATCACCAGTTAATAATGGATGAATAAATGAAGAGACTGCTCTGAGGGGAGAGAACTGTGGGGGACTAAACTTTGAATTCTCTGCTACAGCAGCAAGCATCAAAGCTGTACTGCCAGGCTTGACCTCAGCTGGGTTTTATTTTTTAAGAGGGTTAGAACTAGCACCTTATGAACATGAATGGCTGAACAGCAGGGGCATGGCATGAAAGCTGGCCCAGAAACACGGGGAAAGAATGAAACACCAAATGAAAAACTTGCCAGAAGCACACGGGTATCAAAGATCTTTGCTATCTTGTGTCATTCTGAACTGGGAGTGAAGGTCACAAGTGAACTGAGAATTCTCACCAGAAATGCCTTGTTAATTCTCACTAACAGAGCTCTCAGTCAGGGGAACAGATGCCATTTGAAAATACAAAGCGGATAAATAAGAAAAAAGGTGAAGAAGGGCTGCTGAAGACGTTTCTAAGTTTATAGTAAGCTTGTGCATCACATGCTCCAGAGCTGCAACTTGGAGCCAAGCGCTGCCGGATCTCAAGCTGGCAACATGACCGCGTGTTTATGAGCCCCAGGTGGACACTGAGGCGGCGCTCAGGAGGGGACAGTGGCCTCCCCGGGCCGCGGGTGTCCCTCGCTGCCGCCGGGATGCGCTGCGGGCGCACGGAGCGGAGCGCGCTCCGCCGCACCGGGAGCTCTCCCGCCCGGCACCGGCTCGGGCAGCGCAGCCGCTGCCCGGGGCAGGGGGGACACTGAGAGCACACCCGGCGGCTGTTGGAGCCTCGCAGAAACTGCAAACACACCTGCGGGTATCCCACCGGGGAGAGTGGCACAAGAATTCAGTGCACAGGGCACTGCAGGGACTACAAGTCGTAGACACAAAAAGCTGTGCCAGTCCACGTAGTGTCGTCCAGGAACTTGACTGAGCCTCCTCACTTCTCACAAGTACGTGCAGCTCATCCATCGAGATAAGCATCACCTGTTCAGGGGCTGGAGACTGATAGAACAGCTCTTTCTCTGCTATAAAAATGAATCCCACAGTCTGTCACTGCATTGTCTCTTGTCCCTAAATTACCTGCTTATGCTGCACCTTTCACAACAAAAAGGAAGCACAGAATCTTCACAATTCCCTCACAATTCTAATTTTTATTATTGTTTTAAACTTTATTCTGACCAAGGTGGGAAATCTGCACGTCTTGAGTGGTACTTGCAGTCAGTTCACAGCTTTGACTGAGAAGCAAAGAGCAAACTGCTCAGAGCACGCCCTGTCCAGTCACCTGAACTCAGGGCAGGACAGCAAATCAGGCTCTGAACTCCCAGTGAAGAGCTCAGAGACTCTCTGGTGATGGTTATTGGCAAAGTCTCCCTGATCTCACAGCCACATTTACAAGATGTCACAACCACGATGTGCTGTGCAGAGAATCCAGACTTTATCCCTACACTGTCTGTAAGAAGCTTGAGTCTAAAATCTGGTACTTGTACTATTAAAAAAGCTCTTCCAGCTGAGGATTAATCATCTCAGTAGGACTGTGCAAATGCATGTGAGATGAGTGGGGAAGGTTATATAAAGCCCACAGAGAGAAGGAAAATGCAGAATAGAACTGAGGACCTGGCTTGCACAGCACCTGAATGCCTGCAGGTGCTTCTAAAAGAGATGCATCCGAGTGCTGACTGTAATTTACTTGTCAGTCATTTCCTTGATTAATTATCTCCTCCAAATGGCTCATCACCCAGGGTACCTGAAGTGTTACAACCATCATTAGAGATGCAGTGGAGTGATCCTCCAGCAGACACAGATCCGAGGAGCAGCCCCTTCTGCACAAACACTCCTTGCCACGAGACATGCAGCTGACAAATGTGTGTACAGAGCACACAGCACTGCAGAATCATCTGAGAGCTGCACATGGCAGTGGCTTTAACGAGCTGTGTACCACAGGTAAAGATGACTGCACAATCTAACCTGATCAGCATCCTCTACACAGCAGAACTCCTGTACAATCACTGAGAGCACGCAGGAACAGCAGCACGGTGTGGCAGCAGAAATCATTCTGTACACACAGCAGTGAGCAATGACATTAGGAAATGATGGGCAGAGTTTAGCTCAGTAAAGTGGTGGAGTTTCTGTTGTTTAAAAGCCAACCTTCCCTTCCTCCATCAGTAAACTTTGCAAGGCACACTCAAATGCAATGTCTACAGCAACTGAAGCTGCTCTGGAGTAAACAATTCATTCAGAGAGTTGGGAATTGCTCTGTCCTTGGCATTATGGTTTCTCCGAAGCAATACATGTTTCATTTGCTGTAAGTGGAATGGATTTTCATTTACTTAGCAGTCTTTGTATTTATCTGGATACCATGGCTGTAATTAATAAAATATGCCTCCTTAAAGATAAAAGATCTTTTGAAATGGCAGTGAGCTGATAAGATCTAAAAAATATTATGCTCTAACAAACAGGGTCAAATGGCTGAATATCTCTGAGCAAGTGAGGAAAAGGAAGAGTAATGTGCTGTAATGAAAGTACTACTGAACAACAACTGAGCCCATAAGCACAAGTACAATTTATCTTCTAGCAAAAATTCTAGTGGATGCAATAAAAAGAATAAATCCACCTACTGTGTTTCTGCGATGGGCTTCCTAAATCCATCATCTTGTAGAGATAAGAGTGTTTTTCTCAATTTCATGTGTTAGGATGTAAAAATACTCTGCATTTTCCCTCCGTCTTGCTCCCTCTTCTGCAAGTCTGTGTCCGTGTGAGGAGGCAGTTTGAATTTCATCCCGTTTATTAGCTCAGGCACTGAGGAATCACTGTTAGTTTTGGGTGTACAAGCTCCTTCCCTCCACACAACACCGGGGAAGCGGGGGAGAGAGGAGAGGTAGGATTTTATCTAAACTACTTTTTGCTGAAATAATTAACTCTTTGCTGACTGACAGCTCCTTCCTGGTGTATCTCGTGTCAGTTGACACTGTCCTCTAAGGCAGCAGGGGATTCTCTGACAGCTCTTTAATGCCCATGTTGCTTCTTTTAAGGTTTCATCTGCTTCTCTCTTCCACTGCCTAACTGGGAGCTACAGTCAGACACCACCACAGCCATGATTTCCTACAACCACACGAGGTGCCCCTGTTCAATTATGCCAGAGGGAATAAGGGTCACAAATCCTATAAACTTTTTAAGTATGCTTTGTTCCCCAGTCCCTACAGATTCTAAAACTTACAGAGGTCTCTATTAGGGATTTATTCTCCACCAACTAATGTCTGCTGCTTCTTCAGGTAGAGCATTTAACACCTCTAACCCTGAATATTCAAAACTGAACAGAATTATTTGCAATGAAACCAAATTCACTGCTGCTGGAAGAATGAAATGTGGAGGCACCTGTGTATATCACCTTCAGCCCCAAACACTTCAATTTTCAAGGTAACAGAACAGAATCCTGTTCATTCCTCTGCAGTGAGTTTTCAGCTAGGTAGCAACAAATGATCTTGTTTCACTTTCTCAACCACCTGTTTTAAAAAAGAAACACAGTTCAGTAACACCACCCCACAGCCAGTTCCACATTCAACCAGGTCTGCAAAGGTTTCCCCAAGTTTAGTGTTTTCCTGGGAGAACTATTACATCTAGATAAATATATGAATATATGTATTTATGTATGTATGTATATATAAAACTCTGTAGATATTTGCATCTCTTGAGAGAGTTTTAACTTTTTAATCCCTGCCCACAGTAAAACCTCTCTGATGCAAATTTTTACTTAGAGCTCTATGAGAAAAACGAGTCAAATTAACTAGATTTTCCTCACTAACCATTTTCCTCCAGAGAACAGCATGCAGGATTAAGCACAAACCTTTTTTCCCCCCTACTTCAAACAGCACTTTGTAGTACATCTATTCCTTTTTTCTGCTGGTAAATGAGGACAAAACCTGTTCTGCAATTGTGGATCTGAATGCTAGTGCTTCTAACATATTTCTATTTTCATACTTAATTTGAGCAAATGAGCATTTTGAACTTTCATTAAGCTTCATTTCTTGATTTTTGAGCATTATCTTGACAGCAATCCAGCTCCTGCATCTGCCACTATTCCAAAGACTTGCCTGGTGCTGGAGCACACTTCCTTGGAATGACTTTGCTCTGACTTCCTCTGATGGTCCCACACATTCCAAGTACCTGCACATGACAACACACAGCTCATTCACTGTGGCACAAACCTCAAGCTTTTTCTTCCTTAGATCCAATCACCAATCCTGCTGGCCTACTGGGAATCAGTATCCCCCTTTCAGTTCAGTAAGAGAGACACCAGTTAAGGGCATTAGAATAGTCTCTAAACAGCTTTAAAATCTTTTGTCTTCTTCACTGAGCCAGTTGCCTGGAACTTCAGCATTTCAGCAGGGGAAAAGATTATTACTTCAGGGAAATATCAGTGGTTCTGATATTGTCAAAAATAATCTCACTCACTCTTCTCTAAATTATTCACAGCTCTTCTATTTTGTGCAAAGCATTTTCAGCATAAAAGGGCCATAACAGAACAGCTTCTCTTCACAGTGGCTACACAGGTTTAACTCATGGTTTGTACTTCTGATATCATGAGTTCAAGAATATTTCCATTTCTTCTCTACAGAGCCAGCAATGCAGCTGAAGGATCCTGGATTGGCTTGGGAGATGGCAGCAGCCACGCATCAAGTGGTTCCTCATAGTTTGATAACTGTAGAAAACCACTATGGTTTGCTTCAGAAGACAACTGGAGTCATTTGTTCTCTCAAGAAACAAAGCATTCCTCTCTCTGATGAAGCATTTAACCTCAGATCAAACTGACAGATAAGATCCTGATGTGAAGATAAATAGAAAGCTGATTGGAGATGAAGGGCAATGAGATGTTTGGGGAGGTGAGTAATACCAAAAAGCAGGGAGGTTCACAACATCACAGTCAGGGACTGCTTGGATTTTAAAAACGATTTGCCAAGCTCCAAATGCAAACCTCAGCCAGTCAGGCTGTGAGACACACAGGCCAGTAGTCACTGTACCTGCACTTGGTGGCTTTCAGGGGGATTAAGTCTACCAGAACTACCAGCAGATAGAAATAATTTGCTTGTGAGAAAGTGTGAGAGGGAGAGACTCAGCCCTTGTTTACAGAGCCTCAGAGCAGCATCCCTGTGAGTGGCTTTGACTGACAGGCTTATTCACAGCTAATGGCAGCATCTCCAGAACTTCCCACAGATAATGCCAATATCCTTGGAGTTTGTTAAACAATATTGGATCTCCTCCCCTCCCATCCCTGACAACACACAGGTTGAGCTCTCAGATGAATGAATGAAAGGAACATATTTTTCCTCTCATGGCATTATAAAGACCTAGTTTTTAACTGCTCCAGCACTGGTTCAATCAATCCAGAAGTTGGTTTGCTACCTCTAAACGTACTGTACTTACTCTAACCATCTGACTGAGCATGATTTTCACCTATTTCACCATTATTAGGATCAAACCAGGGTAACTTCCCTGCTACATCTATCAAGATTTTTCATTCTGTTTTGCAAGGAGCAGTGGTTACAAGTAGTTAATAACCCTCGAGGGGTGCCAGGTACGAAAGCTCCAAAACCAGCGGCACTCAGCTGGATCTGAGGCAGCTGAAACTTCGCAGCCCTGGGTTCTGGCAGGATGGAGATGTGCGGCCACGAGCACACGTTCACCCAGTAGATGGCAACCGCGATACAGCCCATGGTATCAGCGAAGTCCTGCCTCGGGAAGGGGCTGCACACGGCGCTGTTTATTCTGCTGGATCTGTCCCATTTCCACTACACACGTCCAAAATCCCCACAGGCAGATACACGAGATAGGGCAGGAACACTTGAGGGGGCAGAGGAGAAGAAAGAAGAAGAAACAGATGGTAACATTCAGGTGATTCAGTTTCTAATCCAGAAAAAAAAAAAAGCCACTGATTCTGCAGCAGAGTTCAGTCAGTGCCTTTTATCTCGTTTTCCCCAGTTAACTTTTACAGGAAAAGCAGAGCTGCCACATAAATGGAGTATCCAGGTAACGCTCCCCTTTTTATTACAGCCTCATGATTCACTAGCACAGAGCAAAGAAAGGTGAGGCCAAACTGCAATATTCTATGGACCATGGAGAAGGAGCGACCAAGCAGAGCTCTGCCAGAAGCACCTTTGTGGTGCCCATTGCTTTTCCTGTCAGATTTACAACCTTTATCCTAACAAACTTCCACTGAGACAAAGACAGGTGGTTATTGGTGTTTCCTGATTCTAAACCAAAATCACTACCAAGGGCAGAGGCTGTGTGAGCTGGAGACAAAGCAGATTCCTCCCTGCTCCATAGCAGGTGTCAATTCATTGCTATTTAGGCTCCTGCCTTCCAAGAGATTGCAGCAGGAATGTCTGAGCCTGAATGGGAGTTAGGAGACTAAACACCTTTAGGCATGTTGGCACAGAGCCTCCAAAAACTACATTACAATGCACTTAACCAAAAAAACCAGGCAAACAAAAATCCCAACCAAAAAAAAAAAATAAGAAAGAAGTTAATCTAGAAAACCTTAGAGATTTTCATTGCCTGTTGAATCTATATGGGCTAAATGGCAAGGCTTGAAAAGTTCACTTGATTGAACTAAAATCATTGAAGAAACAAATATACATTCCTCAAAGACAGGAAAAAGGAACCCGAGTCACATCAGCTGACAGACAAGATACTTTAGCACAGTCATAATGAAGTTCAAGGTCCTGGGCTCCAGTGGCTCATTCTGACTCCAATGGTCCATTCTGGGCTCCAGTGGTCCATTCTAGACTCCAATGGTTCATTCTGGGCTCCAGTGGTCCATTCTAGACTCCAATGGTCCATTCTGGGCTCCAGTGGTCCATTCTGGACTCCAGTGGTCCATTCTAGACTCCAATGGTTCATTCTGGGCTCCAGTGGTCCATTCTAGACTCCAATGGTCCATTCTGGGCTCCAATGGTTCATTCTGGGCTCCAGTGGTTCATTCTGGGCTGCAGTGGTCCATTCTGGACTCCAGTGGTTCATTCTGGGCTCCAATGGTTCATTCTGGACTCCAGTGGTCCATTCTGGACTCCAGTGGTCCATTCTAGACTCCAATGGTTCATTCTGGGCTCCAGTGGTCCATTCTGGACTCCAATGGTTCATTCTGGGCTCCAATGGTCCATTCTGGGCTCCAGTGGTTCATTCTGGGCTCTGAGCCTCCTGCTCAGCCCTTTGCTGGCAGCAAGGAGCCAGATATCCTCAGGTACCTTGTGCCACACATGATTCCCAAATCCCTGCCCCCATCAGGTGCAGGAGATGGATTTCTGGAGTGGGAATGAATGGACAGAGCTGAGAGCTGCCCTTGGGTGCCAAGCCCCAGCCAAGGTCACCTCTGCCTGCAGTGACCTCGAGACACTTCCTTGTCCTTTACAATGTACTCTGCTTCACAGACAGGGGCAATTTCTTATAATTTTGTCATCTCTTAATGTGATATAAAAATTCCCAAAGACCGAATGCTTTCAGACAAGTTTCCTTCTAAGACTTGAACAGTATTAAAGAATTCTACATGAGCCTGGATGTCCAAACCCAGCATTTTTTACCAACAGAAAATTGTTTCAGTTTCACTGTTCTGTCAGTCCTCAGATCTACTCCAGACCACCACCACCAAGATTAAAAACCTCCAGGGTTCAGACTCCTTTGTGCTCTACAGATTGCATGTTGCAGAATAGTTCCCAGGCAGCTGATATCAGCACCCACTGTTGTCACTCTCTAGATCTTACCAGAGTTATTTCAGTTCTCAATTGCTGAGGTTGGACATTATTATTATTTTTATTATTTGTATTTCAGAACACGTAAAAAAGACCTAAACATGACTGAGACGTGTCTGTTGTGCAGGAACAGCAGTTCCCATTTATAATCAGAATAATAGACAATATAAGGATGAAATGAAGTTACAAAAAGAGCCAGACAAGAAGGCAGTAACAGAATCAGAACTAGAATCTGGATCTGCTGAGCAGTCCAGTATTGTGTCCTTAGATTCATACCTTCATTACAACAGTCTGTGGACTCATTAACATAAATTAGTATAAGCTGACATTGCCAACAAAGGAAACAATTGTGCATTCTGCAGACCTCACTTGTGCATTTCTGCCTCTGCAGAAAAAGGAAGGACAAACAGCAGCTCTCAGTGTTCATCACACTACAGCCTTGTCCTCCATTCAGGAAGGAAAAAAGGTGTTGAAAATACAACTTTCAGCTAAGACTGTGCAAAAGCTTCAGGATTTGGTGTCACAATTCTGCAGCACCATCATCAGTGTCGTACCAAACTGAGGAGCATGACATGTTTGAGTTCAATCATTAAAGGGATAACTGTGTCTGTTCAGATGGGATTCAAACTGCATCAAACCCAAACCAGGTCCTGTTCTTCCCTCACTCCCTTGTACATGCAGAACAAGCAGAACTGCAGCATCAGGTCACATCTTATTTTCAGCTGAAAAAACAGTGAAACTGGGCAGTTTCACAGAAATCTCACTTTAATTGAAGTTCCTGTCAGACAGCTGGTGCCAATTCACAAAATATCACCTGTGTGTCTGTTCTTCAGCTCAGCTTGTGCCACGGAGTGGTTTGGGTGGGCAGTGTGCTCTGGAGATGCCCCAGCCCAGGCCCTGCCATGACAGCAGCTGCTCAGAGCCAGGCAGATGTTGGAGCCCCAGCTGAAGGCCAGCTCAAGTGCTTCTCCAGGCTAATCTGATGTACCACATATCTCAGCAAACAGGATTTTGCATGTCTGTGCACAACACTCTTTCATCAGATTACAAGGGAAAAGTGAGTCTAGACATGCCAGAGCGTATTTGAAAAATAGAGGATTACTGAATTTGCCATATCCCTCCTTGATTTTGGACTCTCCCAATGCTGCTGTAATAAGGACTAATGACATTATATATAACCAAATTATGTAAAAGTTAATTGCATTCCACTCAGATTTCCTTTTTACATAGCAATCTGCTTCCTCATCCATGTACAGCCTACACAGAAAAGTGGAGATTTTACTGCAAAAAAGCAACAGGTTTTGAAAAGTGTGTCAGTTGATGAAACATCAGAAAGCTGCACAAGAGTGCCAAGAGCTCCAAGCCACTGAGGATGAGTAAGCACAGGAGGAGATTGCAGGAAACCATGATCCTGTGGGGCCAAATGATCAGCTGAGGGGCACTTAATTAACTTCATGGAGTTACTGCAATCAGTTTAACTCTCCAGCTCCATCCTTTCCTAAGTTTTCTGGCAGATAAACTCACCCAAACACGAAAAAAGAAGTGTTGTACTTGGCAGCCTGGGCCTGACAAGGCTGAGATGTTCTTTCTGAAGGCACAGCTGCTCCAGGCAGCAGCTCAGCAGTGTCACTGTCACGTCTGTGCAGGTGGCTCAGTGTCTGTCACAGTGCAGAGGCAAAACCAGATCAGAGCTGCATTTCAACAGAGCCATGGAAAGAGTTAATGAGGGAGTCAAGGCCAGGCTCAAGTGGGTGTTCTGAACCAGCCTGCACAGGGATTCCTGAGCCCAGAGCAGCTTTTGTTTAGGTCCAGACCCACTTGCACTGGAATGCTGGAAGTGCTGCCCAGGCACAATGCAGACTTTCTCTCCCTCCAGCTATTTCTGCCTTTTCTTTGCACTTTGTCCTAGGTTTGCACAATGACAGAGCTTCATGTACAGGAATATCTCATGCACATCCAGAGTCATGCCCCTACAAATGAAAAATGGGTTCCCTGACAGTCAGTTTGTGTGATATGGCAATGACTGGAATAGATCACCTCACTTCTGTAGTGCCAGAACACACAAATGATGCAATGCACCCGTTTCACATCTGAATTTCTGCACTTTACTTTTTTAAACTGCTTGCAGATCAATATAAGGAAAGAAGCACACTGAGACAATGATAATGGCTTGATGGCTCTACTAGGAAAAGTAACATCAGTAAATGTGTAAGAAAGATAAGAACTAGGATAATGACAATCAATCATGGGTTAATTCTTTCATTGACAGGCTATTTTTAATACACTGACAATATAAATATATTTAGCGAGTAAAAAATATACTTATCAGCACAAATTGTAAGCCAACAGAAAGTGAAATTGATCTTACAATTGCTGGATATTTAACCAAAATTACAAAATTAGGTCCTCTGAAAACCCAGCCAAAACTTTCAGTGCTGTCTACTTCATGATTGTAGGCTGCAAATTAAATGCATTTCAAGCAAATGAGTCCTGTGTTGAATAAATGAAGTTTTGATTTAAATATTAAGCTAAATAATCTTTTTATTATTTATTTTAAATGCAAAAAAACCCAGGCCCTCCTCCCTCAGATGTCTCCCATAGCACAAATTCATCTGCCACAGACATCAGTTACACAATTCTCTCCCTCCTACCCAATCTCCAGTCTACACTTGATGTGCACAATCACATCTGTAATCTCCAGAGCTTCCTAAGAGAAGAGCTCGTTTTCCCCTGCTCGAGCTGTCAACGCTGAAAAAAGAGCAACAGCCAACAAGAGTTGTTCTTTGAGCTCTGCATCTCCCAGCTCAGTTCAGACAACTCCATGGCACAGAGCCACAACCTGAGGCACTATAAATCCCAGCCTCATCAACTTCAAGAAACATTTTCCAGAAGCACTGGAAAGAATCAAGGAAAAAAAAGTTGCAGTCTCTTGACAGTCTCATCCCAGGGTACTAATCTACATTTTTTACAATTTTACAAATTCTACACACGAAGGTCCATTCACACGACTGAAATCTCACAGACTGCACAAGCAAGGACAGAAGAAAGATTGATTCAAAGTTATCCTCAGTGTCAAGGGCAATGGTTGTTTTGGGGATTTTTTAACGCACTTTACCCAAACTCTAGTCACAATACAACTACACAGAAAAAAGGGACTGAGGAATATACAAGCACAGCTCCCTCTGTATAATGTAAATTTATATTGTATATAAATTTAAGGAAAATCAGCAGTCCCATATGGAATATCAATACAATAAAAGTAAATTTGGAGAAGAAGAAAAGAGTGCATTTTCAATACCAAACTATGAGATGAAAGGATGGCACCTTCCACTCACCTACTGTGAGGATGTTTGCAGAGAGGAAATGGCAGCAGTTTCCCTCGTGGAGAATGGATTCTTCTCTCTGTGTCAAATCCCCTGCTACAGATTTTGGAGAAGTCAGAGCCATCTCAAGCTTTCAGAGCAGCCTAGCAACAGTGCTTGCTCCAAGTCAAACAAAGCACTTCAGCACAGATATCTGCAGAAAGTTTCAGTCAAGCAATGAAAATATCCGAGAAAAAGCAACAATTTCGGGATGTTGCTGTTTTTCTTGCTTTGGAAGTGCCAGTGAGTGCCTTCTCTGGAATTCCACATTCAGGAGACTGTCCTGGTTTAATTCTTTTGACACATATTCCACTCATTGAACAACAGAATTTGCAGTATCAGCGTGGAGAAAGAACCACGGAGCTCAGTCTTGCCAGGATGGATGTGAGGGCCCTTCCCAGGAGCACAGCAGTCACAAACATTCCGTGTGTCTTCCCAGAGTTTCTTGCATGTGGCTACCCTGGAGAAGACATTTTTTTAAAGAGTTCAAGTTACTTTAACTGTGAGATATTTACTACAGGAACATACTTAGGTGGCGTGCAACGGACTGACCTCAGCAGACAGAAGGCACCAACTCTTCCTTCCCTCACCCCAGGATTTTCCACAGACAGACAAAGCTCCATTTTTGCCAGCAGCAACTTCTCCAGAAGTCAAAGTGCTCATGCTGGGGTTAATTATTTTATACACACAAACACACAGAGATATCATATGTACATGTACACTTAACTCAGTCATTCTGCACAAGTGAATGCATTGGGTACATTCCCAAAGGACTCTGCCTGATGCTGGCTCCTTCATTCACTTCCATCTCTAACTCTTTGCTCCTCTTACCTGCTGTCAGCTGTCTCCATCCTGTATCTCTGTCATTCCTGGCATTCCCTTTCCCTTTTCTTACCCATCTTCTGCCCACTGGACACAGAAGACTCACCTTTCCACAGCTTTCAGTGGATACCTTCCTCAGAGAGAAGGCTCCCTCCAAAACAGCAATCACACCAGGCAGAAACCTGGGATCCTACTTAGTGCTGGTAACTGTTTGAATCTCTGGGAGTCTCCTTCAGTTTGTAATTACAAGTTGAGCTCTGAAACATTGCCCTAACATGTTTTGTTGTGAAAGCACAGAGCCAGTTTGACATTATTTTAAAGAGAGAGGGCAATGAAGCTCGCTATTAATTACAGTGATTAGAAATAGAGGAGGGGGTTTGAGACATTTGTAGCAAAAAATGAGTAAGAGAATGCCCTGCTAGAGCACCTGCCTGGTTGAAGCTGTACCTCTCTCCTTGTCTTTGGTCCCTCATTCTTCTTTGGGAAGTCACTTCCTCCCTGCCATTATCTTTTCACCAAGCCCCACCTTCTCCATTCTCATGCTGTTAAAAACTCCTCTGTTCAGAGGGAGCATCAGTCAGTGAAGTAACACCCTTATGCGGAGCCAAATTCATGGCAACTTCATCTAAGGGACAGCAGGGCTTGGCAATATTTATCCTGTAAAAAATCAGTATTGTTACAATCATTTGTTTCCACATTTAAATGGGAAATATCTCACAGGGCATCCTGTGGCTCTGCAATGTTATGGACATCTCAGAGTGACATTCATTTGGCAAAGAATAACTTTATTACAGAGCACAGCTGGGGTAATCAAAACCCAAATTAGAAACTTGGGGCAGATTTCAAAAGCTGACTGGATTGAGAGGGAAGGAAGATAATAGATTATCAAAGATACATCCTGTACCCCCAAATACTCATTCTTGTCCATGCTGTCACCTGTCTCTGTAATTGTATCCCCTCACTATTCCCTGGCATATACATAATTAGGTAAAAGAATACAGAGCTAGCATTCTGCTTCAGACTGAACAAAATCAATTCATACATTTCCATATAGTCATTTAATACATTTCATCTATTCATTTTGTGCATCCCAAAATAATTAGTTTTTCTTTAGGTTAATCTTGGAATTGATACCAAAAATACACTTACATATACAGAGCTGACTTGTTTTATTTAGAATGAAACCCAAAGTAGATATCAGAAGGTATGTCAGGATTTAAAACAACTTGTGCAGTGAAAAAGCCAAAACTGCACCCAACAGCATTTCTGGAGCTGCTCAATTGCATGCTCTGGGCAGGTACTTCTGCAGATGACAGGCACTGCCTCAGTTATCATCTGCTTTGGTCAGCTGGGCAACTCCTGACCACAATTTTATAGCCACGAGCCACAGAGTGCCATTTCTGGTACCTGTGCACTGAATGTTAACCCTGGGATTAATCCAGGCTTACAGATGGAACTGTTTTAACACCAAGACAAGATCAGCCCATTTCCTCTGCAGAAAGCCGAACTGGTGGGTAGTTACTTTGCAGACTCTCTCACCTCTTTGCTTCAGGGCTTTTTTGAAAGGCCATTTCCTTTGTAGGAAGTTCAATCAGTGTGACTAATTAGACAGCAAAGAACATATCCATGTGGTGAGGAAGACTGAATGGGCACGGGTGTTCCTGCTGGTGCCAGAGCAGCATCATTCCAGTGAAAGCAGATGAGCTCCACATTGATGTGGCTCGTTAAATATTTTATTGTCTCGAGTTATGTCAAATTCATGTCCTTTATGCTTTGTTATGATCTGGAAGTGAAGCTGCTTTGAGGCAGCTGATCTCTGAATGTCTTCACTTTCCATGCAAAAGATGTTCTTCCTGCACTCAGTCCCACCTTTTACAGCTTCCTACAGGTCCTCAGAGTTCCCTTCCTCCCCTCCCTCCCTTCAGCATACCTGTGCTGGTAAAAAATAAAAGCCGAGCCCCTCTTCCCAAACCAATCCCCATAAATCCTACGCAGCCAATGGAAAAGTACACAATGAGTCCCTGAAAATACAGATTGGTATCTCAGAACAACATTCAGGGGCCAGGTTTCCTATTAAAGTAAATGAAAGAACTCAGCTGGCTTTCCTGGAAAATTTGTTGTGAAGGTTGTATGATGGAAAATATCAGTTGTACTGTCTGGAAATAGCTCACCTCTGTTACAGTAGGAACCACGGTGGCTCTGAGAACAGCACTGCTCATTGGCAGAAGACATCAAACAGCCAAAAGAGAGCAACTGTATCTGTTCAGACCACATGAACAAGATTTAAACTGTCTGCTCAGTCTGAAAGCCCTACCTAAGATTATTGTGTGAGGTTCTGTATTCCCTTGGAAAAAAAAGGACTTAAAGCCCTAGAGGCAGGATCCGTATCACTTCCAGACAATAAAAGCTGTGTACACCATTAACAATTCTCTAGCCATTTTTATATCACTGTAGTATTTAAAGCTTAACCCCACAAGACCTGCTTTTGTTCAGGGAGGTTTTGTGTGGCATCCACAGAACTCAGACAAGCTCTGATATCCTCCCAGGACAGATATACTGATACCATGGATGAAACACACAAAAACCAAGTCATCCCTTACACCTGAATGGTTTGATCAGGAAGCAGATCAATGGATAAAAGATCAAAGTGCCATCAAATGGGAGGGAAAAAAAAAAGAATACTTTAAAGAATTTAAATGTGAGAGCTGGGATTTGCTTTTAAGCTGTAGTGTGGCTGCCTCTGCCACGCTGCTCATTGGAAGGAATGCAGCTCCATTCAGCGGGAATTGCGCGGAGATAACCTGCACGCCCGGGCACGCCGCTGCACAGCCGGGGCTGCTCCGGAGCGGAGCAGAGCAGAGGAGGCTGCTCCAGCCCCGGGAGCCAGCGCGGAGCCCACACCTTAGGGTGTGAGCCCGCATTCTTCCTCCCAAGGCACCGAGAGCACTCACAACACCGCCGTGCGACAGAGTGCCGTGGCAAACAACTCGGTTCAACAGGAGAAAGGGAAGAAAAGGCAGCCAAGAGATCAGAACACCCTGCTGCCACACCGGTGTGTTCACCTTCACACAACACAGACATCCCACTTAAAAGGAACACCTAACATTTGTCAGCTTTTCCTCACCCGCCCCTCACAGCCTGAGCTGGAGCCCTGCATTTTTGTGGAATGATGTAACTGAATATTCCTTATGCAAGTAAGCAGACTTATTATTAAATCCAAATTATTTATTTCAGTGGTATGAACCATGTCATACACTTTAGCATTCACTTTAAAAAACAAAATGTGAAATTTGTAGCAATTTTTATCTATAGGGATAGACTGGTTTGTAATCCCCTGCCCTATTTATCCAGAATTGCCAAAACCCCTCTCGGTTTCACCATCATTCCTTGTCTCCAGCCAGTTCCCAGACCTGTCTGAAGTGACAATGGAAACACAGCCTTCTCTTGCTTCTGAAGAAAATTTGCATTTTGTATTAGCAAGGGAGAACTGGCAATTTCTATTAGGAGGCAAAAGGAACTAATTAAGCAAAGTTCTAAATCTCATCCAATAGCTTGGCTCAAAAGGACTTTGAAAATAAAAGTTTCATACTCTAGACCACAAAAAACAAAAAGCCTCAGAGAAGAAATGAGGGGAGGAAGATCTCCTTGTTAGGAGACAGACGAAAGTGAGGGCTGCTGGAAAAGGTTCTGCTGCACTTGGGAATTTGTGAGTCATGCTGAGGAGAGATAGACTGTGGGCTCCAATGCCACTGCTAATCAGATCTATAATTCTAATAATCTTCATGCTGTCAATGGTCTGGCAGTCTTGGTCACTCTCCAGAAGTCTGATTTTTTTAAATTACTTTCTTCAATTTCATGTAAATGAGCAGGAATTTCTTTTAAGAATAACGTCTTTCATCAAACTGCTTTCATTCTGTACAGCAGCCTATTGCTGCACTGATGAATCTCTTGGATATTATGGAATAATTTATGCTGGGGGAGTTAGAGAAAAGGTGGCAACTTGTCACCTTCACAAGTCAGTGGCAAACATCAACTTTCTCCTGAGGATGGCTGGTAGGGCCAAACACAAGAGCCCAAGCACAGGCAGACAGACACTGAGAGAATATTGCAAACAAGAAAAACACGCTTGTGCTTGGCAACTCCAAGAGGACACTGCAGTTTAATTTTTTTTTTTTTTTTTTTTTGCCAAATATCCAAACCAATTTCTTAAATTACGAATCTCCTTCTCTGTTAGCAGGAATAGGTCTGGGAACCACTCAATCCATCCTCATTTTGTCAAACAGAGGGCAGTGACGTGCACACATGGGAATTACAAGGCAGCAATTCTTTAGGGCCTGATCCAATAAATATCAAAGTACAGCTCTGCTTTGCTCTCCACCTTATCATGGACTTTAGTACTTGGTTAGTCAATAAATAACATTACTTCAATAACCTCATCTCAGTCTAAACTGACAGGAGGGGAAGAAGTGGGATAGGTCACTTTATACTGTAGGAGACAAAAACCTGTTAAGTTGTTTGAATAGAAAATATTGCACATAGTCCTTGCAGCAATCCCACTAAATAATGCCAATATAACTCATCCCAAAGTTGTGTTTTTGAGGTTCTCCTCTGCAGGCTATAGAACTTCTTCCAGGCACCTCAATTGCAGCTGCCATTGTTTCCTCAGGCTCCATTCCTTAGTTGTTTGCTGTTGTTGTTGTTGTTGGTTTTTTTGGTGTTGGTTTGTTTTTTTTTTCATTATTAAATAAAACACAAATTACATGTTTTCAGTTAAGGGCAGAGAAAACTTCCAGAGAATCCATTCCAGCATCTAAGGGCAGTAGGAAATCTGGAATAACAAGCTGTAGGGGGGGTTCTGTTGAAGGGTAGAAGAGGCAGGGAGGAGATCCTGCAAGGAGAGCTGAGAGGAGACATCCTCTCAACACCAGACTGAACACAAAAAGTGCTATTGCAAGTTTCTACATAACAGCCCTTGGCAAACACCTCAGGGAGTGGGAACTACAGAGCTTGTGCAGCACTCTCAATCTCTCCCAGGAATGTTAACATGGAAAGATCCCTCACCTTCCCACCTGACTTCCCTTGTCATGTCTGAGGCTGTTAAGATGTCAGAAGACTCTACAGGAGCCATTCCCTAATGAAATGGAAACAAGTGAGGCTGTGATGAACAATAAAAAATGTGGGCCAAGATCAGAACCAGGTAGACCAAAATCAGTCTCTCAAGTTTCATGCTGTATTTGTGATGCAAATGGATCTGAAATCCTCGCTCAGGTTAGGCTTGCCTTGATGTCTGTACCCAAGATTTCTCTCAGGACTGCACAGTCTCGTGTGCAGCCTGCCAGATGGCAAAGAGGAAGGAAGCTGAGAGCTGTGTCTCAGCATGTGTGAAGGTTTGTCACAGCCTGCAGTGTGAGGTACCTATGCAATGACTCTGCTGTGCACCTACGTGTGCTGAGGGCGAGCGCTCCACCCCCACAAAACGAAGGCAGATGAAACAATGAACACAAAGTTTGGAAATTCCCCACAGATTTAGAGTCTGGGCCCTGAGCAGTAATGTGGAGACCAGAATTTCAGTGACTTGCAGCAAAAACTGGGCTGAGGAGCTGCACACAGTGGCCATGGACAGCTGTCCCCTCAGAACAGGCCCTGGCTGATGCCATGCAGGGCTTTCCTCCTCTGCCAGCTGAGCCTGCATGCATGGCCAGAACCCACTGCTCATGTCACAGCTGCCACCAGAACTGTCACAAGGGATGGACACAGGCTTGCCATCATCCAGCGAGGCCAGAGGTAACAGTGGAAGCAGAGGTGAACTCACAAATGAGGTCAAGACAGTGGAAGTGAAAGAAGATTCAGGCATAACACTGGAGAATTTATTTCAATATTGAGATCAGAGCAATTTAAGCTTATCATGGGAAGAAGTGGGTCATTTTAAAGATAACTAATGCAGAACTGAGATATCTGGGTGCAGGAAAATTGTACTGCAGTAAATTCAGATGATCTTTAGTAACTGCAAGACTATCTTTGCTGGAAAATCTCTTCAGCTTCATCCTCTAACCCATTCAAATTCATTTATACAGTAATTTTCTCAGCTCTGGACAAATTAGCAATAATAAATTCCAGTGATACTCACAAGTATGTTGTCCCCTTTGAGCTATATTTAGGAACTGAGGGCTCTGTACCATTTATTTCAAAAGCAAAGTGAGATTGTGTTGTTTGAAACTATGAGTACAGGACTTTAGAAGAGCCTTGCACACCATATATTTTATTGCTCTGTTGTTCCTGCAGGACCATTCACTAAGATACTCTCAGCCACTTTGGGCTAAGTATGGAGTAGCTTTTAATTCAGAAATATTACAGAAATGATGAATGAGAACAAAAGCTTTTTCAAACAATGTAGAAGGAGCTTGGCTATAAACTGGAATGTTATCATCCTTTTTTGCAAAGCCAGAATAAACTTGTTCTTTGGCTGAGAATAATCAAAATACACTGCATTATAGGAGCTCATCTTGCCAACAGAGTCATTAAATATAAAATTCAGTGAGCCCTGAGTGTTTCAAGATTCAGTTATACAGGTTTATATTATAAAACTGGGTAAGACAGAAGCAGTTCTGGTAAAATATTGCTTATTGAATAAAAAAGCCCACAGTCAACAGCTCTGCCGTGACAAATATTTCTGTATCTGGTCATGGCCTCTACTCTGTAACAAACCCTTGGTGCCAAAGCAGAGAGCTGTACCAAGAGTGCTCCTGCTGAAGAGCTCAGAGGCAAGTTAAGGTTTCTCCCTGTCCCCAGAGCCAGTCCTGAGGCCACCAGAACACAGTGACACCACTCAGCCCTGCCCACATTCAGATAACTCTCTCTGTGTCCTCGGCACTCACTGGCCTCCCCTCACTTGCACGGAAGAGTTTCTCACAGCTAATCTCTCTGGGCTCAATGGAATTCTCCCCAGCACGGTTTTTGCACCCTCAGTAAGGACAGAAAAAGCTCTCCCTGTAGACAAAACTTTCAGCACATTCTTTTGGACAACAAGTTAACTTTGAGCCCCATTCTGAACATGGCATCAATTTCCTACCTCAAACCAATCACAGTCACCAGGTGACTCTTACTCTACTTCTGTTTTATTTTATAACAGGCAACCTACCTCTGCCATGAAACAGAACATGGTTCTAGAAATTATCACCCTGAGGATTCAGGGTATATTTAAAACCTACATCTGAAGCCTGAGGCATTTGGAGCATATACAGCCCCAGCAATCCGGCCATCCTTATTATTTGCCACATTTCTGCAATCATTACCCACATTTTTATGCCAGGAAAAAACCCTGAAAATTATTTTTCCATAGCCCAAAAGAATGAGAAAATTAAAAAAAAAAATTAAAATTTTCAAAAATAAAAACATGCATAGCTTTTCAAAGTGTTGTGCATGTCTTTCCTCCCAAGTTAAGACTTGGCTGTTCAGCCACAGAATCAGCCACATTCTATTGCTAAACTGGTATTTTATTTAAATACCTGAAGTTCATTTTACATCCAACCTCTCTTATCCAAGTCAGTTTTCATTTTGGCTCTGTGTACCTGGGAAAGCTCAAGGCTCAGGTTATCAGTTCAGAATGAATGTAGTAGACTTTCATAAAAAAAAAAACAGTTGTCCAGTTAGCAAAGTCTAAACTTGAATCACAAATGCGGTTTGCTTCATCGCTACAAGCTCAGAGAATCTAAAAATTTAGGACTAACAGAATTCCAAGATTCCTGAACATTTTCATGAACAAGAGAAAGCATGATCAAATCAAACAAGCATTAGACATGACGCTCTTCCCATTTTCCCTCTCCCTTCTAAAAGACAAGCGCAAAAGTAGTAGCAAATTCTGTTACAGCTATAAAGCTGTGCATGCTCCTGGGGTAGCGTATTATAAACTTTGTTTCTGACGAAACAAAGTGAGCAAAAGTGTTAAAAGCGCACCACGATGATCGCTGCAAGAGAAAGTAGAAAGAGAAAGCCGAAAGCAAACCCTGCACACACCTTTGGCTGTCCCGGCTTCTGTTGGAGCGTCCAACCTTCATACCCGGGACAAAACCGGGAGCAGGGAGGGAGGGAGGGACCTGCGGAGTGTGCAGCGAAATCCCGCCCCGCTTTCACATGTCGAGGGCTCGCAGCTCTCTGATCACAAAGCAGCTTCACAGCCCCTGTTCAAACAGTTCAGCTCCAGGGTAACAAGTTCAAAGTGGGAGGAGGCAAAAGGAGTCGGAGGGTGGCAACAATGCCGAGCAGACGTTTCGCTCCTTTTGCATCCGCAGAACCTGTTCTTCAGGTTGGAAACTGAAACATCTGCCCGCTGCCCTGCTTGAAAGCGATCTCCGAACCTCTTGTCTCCTAACAGGTCTGCGGAGGTAAAATCAGATTTTATGATGCACAGACAAGTAGCCTGTGGGAGGAAAAGTTAATCATTGCTGAGCACCGAGGTTTTTTACATTTTGGACTTCCTTGTGGTAGCATCAGAGAAGCTGCTCGTTCCCCTGTCAGGTCTGTTAGAAGGAAAAGCAGAGAAGCATGGCATGGAAATCAAGAAACTTGGCTTCCAAAAACTTAATCAAAAACACAGCAGCCGCGTTTTAAGAGATAATGGCAGTTTTCTAAAGTCACCAGTATCAATCAGAATACAAAGGAGAAGAATCAGATTTTCCTGGCAGATCACAGTGTAACAATTAACATTTTATGCATGTGTGTTTATATCTGCGTATGAATATATACAGGAAAGGATATCACAAAACGGGAAGGTTACTTGGCATGCTGCACCTCCTCAGTTCCAAACACACTGACAGGACCCCTACCCTTCAAAACATCACAAAACAACTTTTAGAATACCATAAAATCCATATAATAAGTCAAAATGGGCATATACACAGAATTTACACACTTCAAAAGTTTTAACAGTTGTTGGCAGAGTCTGACCTTCAGCTTTATAAATGGTTTCCAATCTAATAATTAAGTGGTCATTAGTCATTAGTCAGGATTATCAAAAATAATTCTCGAGCTCTTCTTTGGTTTCTTGACCCATAAAATAAGAAAATCATATTTATCCACTTCAGCAACAGGGCAACAAATACGTTTGGTATTTTTCTTAGCAATTGAGCTGTTGGACATGTGAGATACAGCTTTGCCTTTAAACAAAAATCAAAACATGAGAGATTGGATTGGATTCCTCAACAACATGACCCAAGGATTGGTCAATTAGTTTTAATTTTGTATAATTTTTTAATTCTATAATTTAGGGTGGCAGCTTCGAGTTTCTTATTTAATAGCAGATCCCCAAGATTGAAGTGTGAAAATGTCCCATCCCAGACCCCATTCCCGTGGGACATTTCCTTAGGCAGGTGCGTCCCCTACTGTTGAACGACGGAAAATATTCCCATTTTTTTCCCCTAATTCCATTAATTTTACAGCTACAGAGGGAACAATCCGCCATTCCATTGATGCGACACACCCTAACAAATAAAAATTGAGCAGCGCCTGGGGCAGGGAGGGAGGGATTAAGAAGGTTTTGCTTATCTGTGAGATTCATCACAGCTTTACTTATCACATACAACTTCTGGTGCAGTTTAATTAGAACTTTGATGGCACGATCTATGCACTAATAGGCTACTGAAAGGATTACAAATATCCAGTTTATCTGTGGTTATGTTTGGCTACAGGGAGCATTTCTTTGCTTCTCAGTAAAAAGAAAGGAAAAAAACCCACCAAGCTCCTGCTCTCCCAAAACTTTCCAGTGAGTTCCTGCCATATAAGTCTGTAAATTCTCCAGGAAAACACCAACTTTAATTCCAGTGAAAGTAGTTTTGTCGAATAAATTAATTAAATGTGGAACTGTTTAACTGTCCCTTCACTTTATAGTGCTGCAAGACTGAATTTATAACAATGCAACATTAAAATCTGCTAGGGAAAAAAACAACGTGTTTTGGGAAAAATGAGTGTACTAGACCTCAGAGTATAAATATATATATATCTGTGTGTGTATATATATATATATACATGTAGAGATTGTAAACATTAACAGGATGCTGCTACCTTCATTAACATATTATCATTATTTTTAAATTGTTTTAATTTTACAAAAAATATTAGCATTCTTTTAAAACATCAGGCACAGCTGCAAGAGCCTTATGGCAGCTAGCAGGACTGTGGCTGTCTCTCTCCATGGAGAGGCCAGTGAGCTTTATGACAAGAGTGACCAGGCAGGAGTCCAGTCAACTCCTTAAATAAACGTGGAATTTATCAGGAATTGTGACAACACTCCAGATCCCCTCTGTTCCCAGTGGCTCAGCACAAAGGAACCCCCGGCAGGCACCGAGGGACTGATGTGGGGACTCTGGCACTGAAAACTCACCAGCTCTGTCACCCCCTGGCAGCCTACAGCCTTTATCCCCCTGGTACCAGGAATTTGGAGATGGATGCACTGACATGTTGATGTGTTTGTAGCTTTGTTGTGTGGATGTGGTGTTTGTTGTTTGCCTCAAGTACAGCTCGCCAGAAAACAAAGGGCAGCTTGTTCAGGTTCCCCGTGTAAACAGCTCATCTTTGAAGGGATGCAAGAAGATGCTATTGTTAAAAAAGCAATGGCAGGACGCTGAATGCACCTTCCCTCTGAGTTATGCCGGGCTGCAGAAGGTCTGGAGCATTTATACAAGATTGTGGAGTGCTGCACCTGCCTGGGGAGCGGTGACCCAGTGGGCTCCTTGTGAACTGTGTTCTGAAACATCCCAGACCTCGCTTCCAGCGATCCTCCCCGTCCCTTTCCCCTCCCTTTTCCCCGCCCCTCACAGCCTCTCCCTCCCCTTTCCACACCTCTTCCCGCCCCTTTTTACACCCCTCACTGTCCGTTGCCTCGCCCCTTTTCCCACCCCTCACACCCCCTTCCCTCCCCTTGCGCTCTTCCCGCCCCTTTTCCCACCCCTCACACCCCCTTCCCGCCCCTTTTCC
>WEZZ01020737.1:63279-76627 GCA_013400585.1 Chloropsis cyanopogon
GGCGCTGCGGGGGCTGGCGGGTAATGCCTGCGGGGGGTTGGATGCACCCCGAGCCCTCCCGGGTGTTGCGGGATCCGCCGGCACAGCGGGTCCACCCCCGCGGCGCTGGATGGGGGTCGGAGGGGGCGAGGGGGCTGATGGCGAGTTCCCCTCAGGAAGGGCTGGGATCAGCGCGGGTTTGGTGCCAAGTGACAGCCGCGCCCCCGTCCCGCAGGTGCCCGGCGGTGGCTGGAGTGGAGGAGGGAGGTGGAGCTGCTCTCCGATGTGGCCTATTTCGTGCTCACCACGCTCTCAGGTAACTTTCTCTTTATTTATCTCTAATTTATCATTTTTTGTCATTTCTGCCAACATCTGAAAGCTGAGGGGCCAGTGCCGTGGCTGCTGTGCTGGTGATCACCACCTAAGCCTGCCCAACAGCAGTTCTTCTCAGCGTGGAGTTGGGTTTGGTTCAAACGCACTTTATCAACACAAATATTCTTCTAAAAGCAAATTTTTAAAAGCAGGAATAGATGACACCATGAAAAGTATCCCTGCTTTACGCCTGAAACTGCAGATACTGGATGTCACCATGATGCTTCTCTTAATTCAACAAAAAATAACTATTTCCAAACTGCAAAGCCTGAACAGCCTGTCCCCACTGCTCACCACATCCAGAATGATCTGCAGTTACCCTCTCACCCTGTTTTCTGTGCACACATTGTTTAGGTTATCAGACTCTGGGAGAAGAGTATGTGAACATCATTCAGGTTGACCCAAGCAAGAAGAAGGTGCCTTCTTTCCTTCGTCGGGCCCTCTTCATTTCCCTGCACACCGTGGTACCCTACTGCCTGGAAAAGGCACTGCTGCACCTGGAACACGAGCTGCAGATGGAGGCTGAGGAGTCCAGGAGCCCAGAGAACCCCCCAGCACTTGGCTTTCCCAGCAGGACCTTCATTCGCAGCTGGATTCGGAAGCAGGTTGTGGGGCTGACGGAGCAGCAGAAGAAAACGGCCTCCCAGGTTGTGTATGTCCTGAAACAATGCATCCCTCTGCTGCACCGCCTGCACCTGGCACTGTTCTACATCCAGGGCACCTTCCACCACCTCTCCAAAAGGGTCACGGGGATCTCATATGTAAGTGGTTTTGGTTCAAGATGTGGCCACTGCAGAATTTTGGCCTCTCCTGGAGTGCTGTTTGTGTACAAGGGATAAGGAATTTGGCTGTGGTTGATTATACAGGCAGAGCAGAGGGGTGAAAGGTTTTGCTTTATGTGGGGGGTGATGAGTCCCAGCAGTCAAGAGGTTACAGGTAATAAAGATGAATGTGGTGTCGCAAGTTCATAGCTGTGCAACTTCAGTCTGTCTGCCACAAATGCACTGGAAGTGAAAGGTGACTTAATAAATCCACGGGAAATACTGTTTTGAACAACACCCAGTACACATTTAGGTAGCACTTTTCTATATAAAGACAATTTTGTATCTTTACAAAAAAATATCAGCCATACTGGCCCAGAAATGTGTACAGACAAAAGAGTTCTCAACAATTCCCAGTGCAGGAAAGAGGTGTCTGTTTGCCCAGAGATACATAAGAAAACCAAACCAATTAAAGCTACAATTCTTTGGGCAGACAGCAGCTAAGTCCAGCCTGACTGAAGGTGGTTACACCTCCTGAGAGACAGCTGGTTGAGAAGTCCTAAAAGGTCAATTTTTTTGACATAATCAGAATCCCAAATCAAGTTTATTGGAGATGGGGAGAGAAGGAACAGTTTCCTAAAACCACAGTAACAAAACATCTCTGTTTCTGTGAATTCTGTAGCTGCATTTTGGAGGACTGCAAGGAGAAGATCAGAGTATCCGATCAAGTTACAAGTTTCTTGGAATAATTTCACTCTTCCACCTTCTGCTGACCATTGGAGTTCAGATGTACAGCTTCAAACAGAAGCAGAGAGCGAGGCAGGAGTGGAGGCTGCACCGCAACCTCGCTCCCCAGAAGTAAGAGGTTGTTCTTAATTCCTAGGAAAGAGGTGGGAATGTCACAGCTGTCATGAACAGGGACAACACGGGAGTGACACCCCAGTTTAGGTTACAGTCTGATGTAACATTCCATTAATTAGCAAAAGTGATTCCTTGCTGTTTGCGCGTGTCTTGGACTTCGTGCTTGGGTGTTTCTGAGACCTTCACAAAAAGGGTTGACACTTGAGCACAGGATGTGTTCTCCAGTATTTCTGCCCAGCAGGCTGAGTGCAATTAACCCCTCTGTGGCTGTGTTAATTAGGAGCACGAGCAGGGAGGCGGCTGCCGGGCGCCAGTCGCGCTGCACGCTGTGCCTGGAGGAGCGGAGGCACAGCACGGCCACGCCCTGCGGGCACCTGTTCTGCTGGGAGTGCATCACTGCCTGGTGCAGCACCAGGGTGAGTACACAGCACAGCCACGCTGCAGGGTGCCCCCAGCCTGGCTGCTAACGCCCCGGCTCTCACTGAGGCACCCAGAGCTGACCAGCACCATTGGAGCTGTTGAAATACAATCACAATTACATAGGTGAGGTCAGTCAGGTGAGCACTTTAAACTGGGCCACCTCAGGGGAGCTTGTAACACAGCTGGGAATGAAAAATTATTTTCTAAAAGTAGCTAAGCAGCTTTATTCAGATTTTTTTACATACAGCTATTCAGTGTGTCCATCTACTCCCTTGTCTTTCTGCAGGCAGAATGTCCACTGTGCAGAGAGAAGTTTCATCCTCAGAAACTGATCTACCTACGGCACTACCAAATGTAAAGGGAACCTCTTCTGTCTCCTGACAGCTCATACTCTGCTCCTTGTCCTACAGCTTGGGTTGGTCCAAGAAAAGGCTTTATTAAACTGGAAACTGCCTGTGCAAGGTGGCACCACATTCCTGTGTGACAGAATAAAGCTGTTTCTGCTTCTACCCTTCTGTCTGTTCTGATGTAGCTCCTGACCATATTAAAAATGGGTTTCTAAAACATGTTTTAACACAGTTTAATCGTTTTCTTCATTTTGGACAATGGAAAACTTAAATTCTCATTCTCAAAATACAAGTGTAGATAACAAGTCCTCCACTTCCATAACATCCTTAAGGTATTAATAAAATTCCATGATTTAATCTTAAGACTCCCTCTCTCCTGTAACATCGTGATGTCCATGCTGTGGACTTCAGGAACAAAAAACAAGCTGTACACCAAGTCTGAGTTTAAGTGCAGTGGAAGTTCTGGTCATAAATGCCACGTGCCATTGTGTTTGCAATAAAGCAGGGTTCTTTGATTTGACAAATTGTGAAATCTGCTTAGATCAACAGAAGCAACAAATGCAACCCAGTAATTCAGGTTGTGCCCTCAGCTTCCAAACTCAGGTTTTTCCACCACTATTAGCAAAGGACACTTCTCAGCAAGTACTCCAGCCATTGAGGCTATAGCTGTAACAAGGGGTATTTTCCAATATCCCTGAAGCACAGGGAAAAAGATTGGTAGTTGTTAACATATGTTGTCATTCTGGCATGATAGAAGATGCAGAAGATCAATTTATTTGTATTTTTCAAATACAGGTAGGGAAAAGGACCCAGGTGATCCAGCCTGTGCATCATGAGTTACAGTTTCAATAAATCTTTCCAAAATGGCACTGAATGTGGACTCAGGGATAAGGCCAGGTGTGCTACTCCAAAAGCACTTTTAAGATGGGTATTTGTGCTGCAGAGATCCTGGTTATCCAGTTAATAATAAAATCTCCAAATGTTATCATAATAACCCAGTAAATTTAGTTTAACTTTTCATCGTATCTGTAAAAGGAATAAAAAATAGTTGCTGGTAACTATGTAAACACTTCATCATCACTACAAAAGTGATACCATCCCTTCTGACACCAGAAAACTTTGAGGCATTCCTCACCTATTTATCTATCAAGGCAACAGTGGAAGAAAAATAATCGATATCACCAATCAGAACAGAGTACCTAAGGACATCACTGCCTCAGCTCCTTCCTAAAACAGTAACAAAAATCATTGTGTTACACATGAAAACAAACAAGAAGGAACTGGTGACTGGGAAGTGTCTTTGAAGCTGTCCAGCCAAATTTTTCATGCATTCTTTAGGGGGGATTAATTTTTAACATTTTTTAGTGATACAGCAGAGCAAAGTTTAACAAAATGCCACCAGACTTGCCAGGCCACGGCAGGCTGAGATACAGCTGGAGAACTTCACTGTTGGCCAAACAGCTCCTACAATCCATTAAAGTTTGAAAAATCCACTGAGTTTGAAAACTTTATCCCACTGGATGCAGGGCATCTGCCTCCCCAAAAGGAAGACATCAATCTAAACTTGCCTAAACTAAACCTCAAAATAAAGTTTAGGGAAAAATGTCACATTTGCAATGGATGTCATTAACACTCTCGTTTAGTCGGAGTCATCCCAGTTGGTATTTTAGTATTAATGTCACATTTTTCTCCCTGATTCATCCATATTCAGAAACTCCAGCAAGTCTGAACACAGCTTCTCCAAGTCAAGGCTTTCTGATTTTCAGGCAACAAACCATGAGCATCCACAACTGGTATTTTTAAAATGCCCATTCTGGGTGCTGTCTCCCTAATTTTAAGTGCTTACATTCCTGGTTTCCACCCTGCTAATAAAACAAAAACATGCAAACCTACAAAAAGACACAGGTCAAGGTGAGCTGAAACTACCTGTCACTTTCCCAGGATTACTGAATTCCAGAGCTCCACAAAGCCTTCATTTGACAGGATCAGAGGAAAAGGTGCTTACATACATTTTCCAATTAGTTGTCTGCTGAAGCTGCTGAATTCCATTCAGAATCTTCCAAGAGCTAATCTTTTCCTACCTTCTGCAAGTGAATGCTCCCTGAAGAGTTGAAAAAGGCATTCCATGAAGGTAAACTGAGGGCAACCATTATTGAAAAGGAATGATAAATAGTATTAGACCAAGAGATGTATATAAAGATAGAGAACAAGTAAAGGGGAACACTGTCTTTTAATAAATTTTGGAATTAAAAAGTCACTTAATAAAACTGCAGTTGTATCACATGAAAAAGTTTACATGCAGGTCATTTATCTCTCATTTTTTTTTCCCCCATAAAAAAAGAAAATCTGTGTTAAAACCCCCATCACTGTCTGTTCTGGCCAGTTTGGGTATGTCCTGTGGGGCTGCATGAAGTCAACTTCCATTGTTCAAGAAACCATTACGTATGAAAGAAACTCCAACTAATAACAATTAAAATATATATTTTTATAATTCCAGGTCCTCAAAGGAAATTGTGATAGAGTTTGAACAAAGTTCTGAGTCATCACGAAAGAGCCCAATTTTAGCATTTGCTGGGAGATGGAACAATGAAACTGGCATTAAAACCCAACACAAACGAGTTGCTTTAGAAGCTGAATGAGTATTTTTGCCCTACTGCAAACCCCATAATTTAGTCATTTCTTATTCCTATCTATACTTGTTTGGTTATAACCCAGTAATACCATGCATTTAGGAAACTGGTTTAAGTTCTGCATCTGATTTAGGTCTACTGAATTTTTCTATGAAAACAGCACACGGCCATGAAGCAGAAAACAGCATCACGTGTGCCAGCTTACACTTTCCTCCACAGATGTGCACAGCACTTCAGGGTGATGTTGAGCAGGAGAACTATGTAAAAATATCCAACTCTAGGCCATTAACCTCTCCAGTGCAACGGATCTTGAAAGAAATACATTATCCCAAATCCATGGGATTATCCAAAGTTTCTCCAACTTCTTACAAGAGAATGAACTCAATGCAATTTGGTTAGAATGCCAGTTTCCTCGAGAAACTGATATTTCAGACAAAAATAGCAAGATCCTCGTAAAATGAAAATTCAACTGCTTTGCCACCACTCTGCTAATCACTTTTATGAAGAAAAAAGGCATTGTTACAATGGCTCAAAATCGTTCCTTTAGTGAGCAGTAGAATTGGTCAACAGGTTGATTGCTTCTTCCTAGCTAGCAAAGGTCTTCCCCACATCCTCTTTCCCTTTGTATTTCCTCTTGCCATGTGTGAAGGGTATATATCTGTACTTTATCATGTGCTGCAAAGAGAAAACAGCAGTTGTTATGGAATGTTTAGAAAAAATGGTTTATAATACACACTGTAAATTACTGAGTCCTCCAGAAAGAGAGTTCTTAGTAAAGGTAATGAAACAGCTAATCCTACAGCAGTTTAAATCTAAATAGATATGAGAGCTGTTTTATAAATCTCACATTTTGGGTTACCCAACAAACTGTACACTACTGTGAAGATTACTGATTGGGGAACCAAACTGGGGAGAGCACAGAGGTACTAAGTTTTTACTACCCTTTCATCTTTAATTTACCACTTCAAATCACAGTACTTGTCCAAAATTCTGAAGGTTTGGGGAAAAAAATAGTTATTTTTTTAAATGCTAGCAAACCATAAGTAATTTGTTAAAATGGTCCGAATCACTTGCCTATGTTCTTTCCCTGTCCCACATCTACTTTCTCACACCACCTTGTGAGAACTTCCCTCTTCACCCACCAGAGATGGTTCAACGCCTCTACATCCAAAATAGCCACGGGAAGTGGGTGAGAAGCTGCATAAAACCCTGGCACTGCACTCTAAAGTCAAAACCTTCTGAAAACAAGAATAAAGTTTTGTAAAATCTGCTCAACGCTGTAAACATGCCCCACCTGAACAATTCATGTTCAAGTGTTATTGAAGTTCCTCCAGTAAAATAAGTATGTGCAGCACATTTAACCCCTGAAGGGCTCCACTGGATGGAACAATGCTGTAAATCCTGACATCACAAATTCTTTTCTTGCCAAGTTACCTTAATTTGCCTCTTCATAGTGATACAAAATAGCATAATGAAGTACATCACAAGGATTGGCCAAAACACAGGAACGTTGAAAGCCTCAAAGAATGTACAAGCCATAGCAACCAGGATTCCTTTAGTGGCAGAATGCCTGAAAAAAAATATTAACAATTAATCTTTCAAGCCCAGTTACCATTAATGTCATGCAGATATTTGTATTTTTCAAAACCAGAACACAGGCAGATGGATCCACTCACCAGAATTTGAATTCTGGGAGCCTTCTAATGAAAGGCCGAAATTCTTCATTTTGCCTTGTAGGTAAGGAAGGACCATCATCTAAAAATGACAGAAAGAAACCAAACCACAAACCTCCTCACAGTAGTTTTTTACACTATTCAGACTCCAGTTTTTCTTTTACTTTTTATCTTAGAAAAAAAAAAATCACAAACCAAAACCACACCCAATTTCCATTGTTACACACAGATTCCAGTTAAGAGTTGCTGATTTAATGTAAGTTCACATAGATTCCTAAAATAAACTTAACATAGATTCCTTTAAAGAAAATAGGAATGCCAGGCCACCTGAGTTACTATGGGGAGAGCTGAAGTCACACAAACCTCCTTTTAAAACACAGAAAACTAGTAAAATATGGAATATATTCAAGTCCCATAAATTGTATAGCAACTCTTGATGTTAACTTACACAGATTTTTTTCAGGTCTAAGAAATAAAATGTAGTGCTAAAATTGCATTATCTTTACACTACCGGATCAGGCAAAAGGAGCTGGAAGTTTGACCAGGTTTCAAATGATGGTAAAAAGGAACTTTTCCTCATACCTGAATCTTCCATTAGAGAGGGGTCTACCTTTGGCGACAGGAAAGCTATGAACAGGTTGAGGTGGTAGATTCCCAAGGCATATGTCACAATGTACCAACCCTGCACAGGGAGGAACAGACAAGGGTGAAATCCTCCTGAAAATCATTTTCTGATACTGATTTTTTAACATGATTAAACAACCCAGGTTTTTTGCTTTTTTGAGAAGCTTTTCTATGTTCTCATATTCATGAAAGGTTTCTGGGCTTGTAAAAATATCAAGAATTCTCAGTGATCAAGTCTTAGAGCATGACAAGAGAGCAAATCTCTCATGTAGTGACAAATTGAACGTGAAACCGTGGTCTGGCACCCAGGTTCTTTATGTTCAAGATGTGGACTTCAAAAGTAGTAAAGAGCATAAAACAATCCCTTGTTTAATCATCTCTGCAGCCTTCAGTGTCTGAAATGTTCCTACTACTATGACCTGTAAAGGTTTCACATTCTGTAATCTTCAGTTTTTGGGAACAACCATTCCCAAGTTTTTAGCTGAACTGCAGACTGGCATGAACAGAAACACCTGATCAGTGGGGAATCGTCTGCCCCAGCCTGCAGGGAGAGAAATGCTGACAAAGCCATTCTTCATGCTTTTCATGACAGAAAGGAGCATGTTGTTATACAGCTTTAGTATAAAAGCAGAAACTTAATTACAACAGTTTGCAGAGATTTATTTAGTGATCTCAGATTGCCATCAGATGAATATCCTCAAGCATTCACACATTTTTCTCTCTGCAGCAGCAACTTCCACACCCAAAGGACGTGTCCTCTCTTCAGACTACACAATTTACCTTCTGCCACGTGCTGAATGATGAACCTGATGCTAAAGTAACAGCACACTTCAAAAACACGCTTAGAATCAGAATTAGACCAGCACCAATATCTGGAACTACTTCAGGATCAATCCCAGTTCTCTCACCTGCAGTAAATAAACTCTAATCATGTAGATGAAGCTCAGCCCCAACGTTACAATCCATCGCACCGCAGTGTAGGGGGTGGATTTGTCTAACCAGGACTGGTAGATCTGGAGGAAACACAAAGTGCACAGTGAAGAATAAATACTGTAAAACACTTGATGCACAATGGATAAGCTTATTTGAGGATAGTATGGGCAAAAGAAAGCATTTGGGAGGAGTATTTTGGGAAAGAGAATAAAATGAAACACTTGTATTCTTTACTGCAAATAAATTACGCAGAACTGTACTTACAAGCTTCTGTATTTTACAAAGAAAAAAAATCCCTAATGCTTAGGGCATTGTAAAGCAATTAAAATTTTGAAATTTTTATGCAAGTTGCTTTCCTTAAGATGAATTTGAAACAAAACCTGAACTCATTCCTCATTTCTGACAGTAACAACATATTTTCACTGTGCAGTGTCACACATATGCCCATTAAATATTCCAGTAAGCCATTTATTATAGACATTTATCTATTTTAAAAGGCTTCAAAAGAAATCTTTTGTATAAATTTTAATATTTCAACAACCCAGCCAACAAGGAGTGAGCTCAAGAAGCTGCAGAGAGATCTGCTTCTAAAGGAGTCAGAAAAATCCTTCACAAAACCAACCTGCCCAAGTCTTGAGAAAAATCTATAGACCACGGAAGGTTTTCCATGCACAGACTCCCCAATGCTGTCCCCTTCTGACATGGTGGCTGTGGAAACAAAACAGGGCACAAAGGAACATTGAAATCCAAAATCTAACCTCAGGGAGGTTCAAAGCACATTCTCTGAACCAGCATTTAAACACAATATCCTTCTGGCTTGTCCTGTCAGAAACAAACCATTCTGAAGGAAGTATTCTTAAAGAGAGGAGATTTAGGACAAAATGAACAAAAAAGCAAAGAACAGGGTATTTTATAAAGGCAAGACAGGGTCCAGTGTGTTTGGGGGATGAGACAGAAACTTTAAGGAATTTAGAAAAATTTAAAATTTTGAAATTTTAGAGGAGTGTCCTCATTTAGGGCAAATTTGGGAAGAAACTTCTAAAGGGGTTCTTTAGCTAAGGGAGCTAAGATTTTAGTTAGAGATAAGCTTTACTGGAGCTAATTAAAATAAATGGGTAGGCCTTGATGAAATTAAGAGTTAGTAGTTAATTAATAATTGATTGCTTGTCAACACAATGTTTGGTCAGCTGGGTTTTAATGAAGAATACAGAAAATGACAAAGAGCTTTTAGAAACTTAAGACAATTGTGGGTCCCCTCTGTCCTGAAACCAACTGAAAACAGGGAATGGGAGCTCTACCAAGGGTTCATTTGTTATATTTGCATTGAAAAGGTAGAAAGGGCACAACAAGGAAGATTTCATTTAATTCCTCATTTTGGGACCCCTCCCCATAAAAGGGACCACTGACCCATTTCAAGGAACAAACTAGGCATGCTTTAATTAGCACACAAAAGGGGAAACGAGATGTACCAAAATTATGAATATGTATTTGTATTTTGGATATTCAATACTTGTATGGATAAAAGGACGCTGAAATCACCTGTAAATGGTGGTGTGTGTTTGGGAGCTATAACATACACTTTCTAACTTTAATAAACATACACATTCTAACTTTAATAAACATACACTTTCTAACTTTAACAAACACACACTTTATAACTTTAATAAACACACACTTTCTAATTTAAACTGTTAGAGAGTTTTTGTCTGTCACAGCTGGATATCAGTACTAGATCAATATCCAGATTTTTTCAATAAATCAGGGAAGGAAATAAAGAAGTCCATAAGAAAATTCAGGAAGAGCCCAGTTGGACATTGTCACCTTGCTGAGGCAGAAGCCCAAAGCAGTGAGACATCAACTGCAGCACCTCCCTGCTGCTGCCTCAGGCTCCAAAATCAAAGAACAAAACCAGAGTAAGTAGATTTTTTTTAAAAAACTGCTTAGGATTTTAAATACTGAGTAACTACATAGTGAAGAAATAAATTCAGGACTCTGCACACCAGTGGTTTCAGACTCTGCCAGAGCACCAAACCCAAAGTGCTGCCCACGCTGGAATCATTCAATGAGTTCCTCTGTCCCTTGAACACCCAGAGCTGAGCAGTGACACAGAAGTTTTATACAAGAGCAAAACTGTACAGTCAAAGGGCCAAGAGCCTGAACTCAAATAAAAAAATTACCCAAGGGGATTATTTTTCAGTCTCTGCTACCAATTGAAGAGCTTTCTTTTTCTTATCAGTGAGTTTTACAGCTCAGTCCAAGATAGAAGGCAAATAAAGTGGATCCTGAGCAGAAACATTTTGCCACATCACCAAGAGCAATCCCTGGCATTACTTCCTGGAATCCTCATCTGTGGGTGGGACTCTGTAACTCTGGGATACTGGGAGTACACTCAGCCCTGCTCCAGAGCCTCAGAGGATAACAAATCTGTATGAAACATCCATAAATCAAAAAAAAAAAGAAAGTAAATTGTCTTAGGTGCTGCAGTACAGTGAGTGCTGCGGAAAATTTAAGATCAAGGACAAACTGAGGAGGCACAAAACCTTAAAGCTGCGTATTTTTTTCTGTAAACATCTGAAAATTTCATCCTATGGAATAATTAGAAAGTAGAAAAAAGGAGCCCTGTTACACTCCAAAAGCTGAGAGGACTCAGCTTTTTTAGGAGGCTTCAAGAGCATCATCCACTTTGATTCAAGCTATGGCTAAAAGAAAAGAATGGAGTAGAAAAATCATACAATATACACACTTTCCCATTACAGGCAGAAAGAAATAATTATTCTTTTCCCCACTCTCTGCAGGGCAGAAATTGTTCAGCATTCTCAGCTGAGCATCATTTGGTGCTTCATTTTTATTTTTTAATGTCCTGAAGTATAAAGCTGCAACAGAAGTTATTAAACTAATTAGAATCAGAGAATAATTTATCATAGACCAATGAAAGCTCTCAAAATTAATTCTACAGATACACTCACAGCAAACATGGGCTATAAGCAGACCTTACAAGACAATCTTGCAAATGTTACCCTGTGCAGAGCAAGTGGAAAATCATGTGTGTGAGGCTGCTGAAGGCTTTGTACTGGAGCAGGGATCCTACCTGGTGTAAAATATTACATTATATGTGATTTGGTTACATTATATGGTGTAAAATATTACATTATATGTGATTATGCATGATTTTTATCATGCACACAGCTCTTCCAGAGCAGACCACGAAATACAACAGTTCTACTGAGGAGAAACCTCTCAGAGGCTCAGTTCAACCACAGACACAGACTAGAATAATAATATTTATCACATTAAAACTCTGCTGGAGGAGCACCTGTAAAGAACAATTACCAAGAGCAGGAGTCCTTGGCTCTGCTCTGAGGGCAGCTCACAGCTCAGAACACTGGGCTGTGGTGGTGTAAGGGAATGATTAATCCTAGACAGTTGCAATTTCTCTTTCATAATCATGGAACCACAGAATGATTTGGGTTGGGAGGGACCTTAAATATCATCCCATCCACCCCTGCCATGGCAGGGACACCTTCCACTGTCCCAGGCTGCTCCAAGCCCTGTCCAACCTGGCCTTGGGCACTTCCAGGGATCCAGGGGCACCCTGTGCCAGGGCATCCCCACCCTCACAGGGAATTCCTTCCCAATATCTCATCCATCCCTGCCCTCTGCAAGTTTGAAGCCATTCCCCCTTGTCCCGTCCCTCCAGACCCTTGTGAAAAGCCTCTGTCCATCTGCCTGGGGTGCAACATCTGTCCAGACGCCTCTCCCCACCTGTCTGGGGGTGCAACATCTGTCCAGGTGCCGCTCCCCACCTCTCTGGGGGTGCAACATCTGTCCAGACGCCTCTCCCCACCTGTCTGGGGGGTGCAACATCTGTCCAGACGCCTCTCCCCACCTGTCTGGGGGGTGCAACATCTGTCCAGACGCCTCTCCCCACCTGTCTGGGGGGTGCAACATCTGTCCAGATGCCTCTCCCCACCTCTCTGGGGGGGGTAACATCTGTCCAGACGCCTCTCTACATCTCTCTGGGGGTGTAACCTCAGGTTCACTGCCCAGCACAGGGAGCTGTGACCGCCCTGCAGCCGCTCCAGCACAGCCATACACACATTAACACAGGAATTACCAGCAGGACTGAGGCTGCTCCTAAAACAAAACCCTATTCCAGCAGTTCTCTCTGCTGAAAACACGCGCACGGCCCGAACAATTCTGCTTTTCCCCACAATTGTGATGGTAATTTCATTACAAACGCCACTGATCGCTGAGCTCCAAAAAGCAGAACCTCCGGCAGCAAGAATATTTGCTTTAAGCCTCACATCATCACACAGAGGTAGAGAATTTGAGCACAGCTCCGCTCATAGTACAGATTTTTCTTAAATTTAAAATATAAATGAAGCAGGTAGCTAGCAAAAACACATTACTCATTCAGGTTACCTTATCTCACAGAGGAAATCTCTTTGAAGAGCAACACGCTAAGGTGATTTATTAAGAACTGGGTGAATGGACAACCACGGGGAAACAGCCCATTGGCCGCTCAGAATGGTTTTTCACACTAAAAAAAGGCAGTGTTTAATTTTATCCATTGCAGCAGCAGCTGAGCAGCACCTGCGCTTCTCGCTTGTGCCCGCAAGCGGGGACTTCCCCTTGCCGGGGCACTGCTCGGTGCAATCACCGGGGACGAGCTGCGCTGCCTCGGCACGGAGCGGACCGGGGCAGGCAGAGAGGGAAACGAGCCCCGGGAGGCCCCGGCCGAGCGCCGA